>CM056609.1:33239983-33468472 GCA_029721355.1 Tegillarca granosa
ATGTATATTCATATTAACTGACATATAGACATTTATAAATATTTATAATTACGAAATTTTTTAATATGTAAACATCACTTTGATACATCGGAGGTATTAAAAAATCAGTTTTAAAATTTAATGTTGTTAAAAATTGATTGTTAATAATAGAAAAAAAAATCTTATAAATTCCAAAATGGCTTTTCAACGCGATTGTCAAACAAACCGCCTTTGTGTTGAACCAAAATGCATTGTTATAAAAGCAAGGAAGCTTGCATCGTTTCCTCAAACTGCTGCTATACTGATTTATTGTTTTAACATCAATGAAGCCATGGCAATTATCAGATTATTATCGCTGACTGTATTCGGAAGTATTGTTTGCTATCATAACATTTTAATCACTTTAAGGGAAAATTAAAAGAAAACAACAATGTTTAATGAAAACTTCAAAGAGATTTTGAAAGACCAATCACAAAGCACATCTCAGAGCAATTGACAGTCACAAATATGTACTATCAAACAAACGATTCGAAGGCGGAGAGCTGAACTCTGAAGGCCTTTTAACCGCCATCGCCCGTGTGAATGGACCTATCAACCTGTGAGGGAAAAACCTATCTTTTGAGACACTCGGTGAATGAAATTCATTTTTGTTGCTCTGTAATTTAGAAATTAAAATATGGTTTTATGTGATGACTGTTATTGTGACAGAAAAACTGTGTGCGCACGGAGTCAGTGTGTAATTGTAGCGTTTGTGTCGGTTATCTCGGAAAGAGTGTGTTTTATGTGAGGGTCTATGTGTAATAAAGATTGTTTATGTGTGTGTATCCGTGTGCAAGATAGTTTGATTACGCATGTGTATTTCTATAGAGACAGAGAGAAAGAGAGACCGTTTATGTACTGGTCTGTATAAGTGTGTGTGTGGGTGTGTTAATCCAGTAAAATCACGACACCGACTTGATAACACACCAACAAAATCACGACATTTTCGGAAATCACGACAAAAGTCGTGTCGTGATTTTACGATCGTTTTATTTTCCATTTCAACCACCTTAATGTTGTCAGAAAAAGTTATCGTTATGTATTTTATTTGTATTTTGGCAAAGGTAGTTTTCAGGAACAGAATTATTTTATTTAAGTTTGCCGTTGATTTTTTACTGATGTTTCTAAAAACGTCCTGATTTTACTTTTACACACGATACAAGTGTGTAAAATCGGACATTTCTAGATTTGATACACACTAAGTTCGTTGTAGCAAGCAGTGAAGCGGTGATCATGGTGAAGACTACCAAGTAAGATAAATATGCATGTGTGATTAAAAGCTAGATATACAGGATAAACTAGTTTAGGAAAAACTTATTTAATGTGAAATTTGATCTGTTAACAAGAATAATTTATTTATTTACTTATTTATTTATGCTACGATAGTTAAAAAAGTGTAGCCGAAATCGCCAAGAAAGACAGTTTCAAAAAACAAGATCTCGTTCGAAAATTATCATTCTACTTAAATTATCGGAATGATATAAGTTTAACAAGATCTCAGTCCATTAGAAATGATTAAATGGTAATTTTTGACACGTTAGTTTTGATAAAATCCGTGGTTTGTTAGGTGATATCGGTCCACGATAGCTAGCTACATTTTTTCTTCATTCTAATAGGCATATAACTATTTACGATAAATTCGATATGTGCAAATCAGATAATGTCATTTTTGTAAAATGATAATGCTCTCACTCATCAATTTATTAAATGAATAAAATAACCATGTCATTCTCTTTTTCACTTTTCGCCACTACAAATTTTAACCAAACGCGGTGTTCCGTTGTAATGAAGGAAACTACAAGTGTATCAATAATAGGCGTGCTTGGTGTGTTGTAGACCGAGATTTCTGCGGTCTTTAGATTTATCCTTTTCAATTTTTTTGCACGATTGGAGATTGGAGATAGACCGTCAGATTTTCGGACTAGGTGTGTTGACAAGAAGCTGGCCACGATACTGTCTTCATGGACTGATGGACACGGTAAAGTCTTCGAAAGGCTATGTTTTATACCATTATTTTTCACTGTCTGTTGACAGGTTGTTGGTCCAAACCTATTACTTAGTTGCTATCGATAGACGACTTATCCTCAACCCTCATCCCCTCTTTCCTCGCTAGCTGACTAAAATTGGAAATTTCTATAGGCTCCGGTCCTGATATCATATCAAAGCTCAATGCAGCAATCATTAGGTCAGAATACAGCATACTGTCGATCGATGGGGTGGAGGATTGTCGGTCTCTCCTAGCCAGTAAATTTAGGCATTATGTGGGGTGAGGGCGGGGGGGGGGGAGTTTATTTGTAACAGGAAAGGGAGAATATGTAGTGGACCTTCCCAATACTAGATGGACGCTCTACCGACTGACCTACCTGGCCACCTATGTAGCCTGGTTTGCCTCATCTCCTCCCTTTTTTCAATTCAACTACCTTGAATTGAAAACACCAGGTTCGACCCTTGAACCAACCCGTTGGTCGACTTACTTCCCGGGGTAGGACAAGCCCCCAAATGTAACAGGAGAAGAAAAAATGCAGTTGTCAAGCCTGAATTCAAACCCAGGGCCTTTCTAATACTAGTGAGATGCTCTACCAACTGAGCTACTTAAGCACCTATCCAGCTCGGATTGCCACATTTATTATTTAGCCTACATATTGACTTTTCGAGAGTTGAGGAATTATAGTGGTTTAATACTGGGGTTTATCAAACATTTAAACTGCAGTGGTGAAAACTACTGCATGGCAATTTCCAGGTGACCATAAACATTCTGTTTACAAATCATTGGCCATAATTTGAAATAAAATGAATTACACATAAGATGGTTCAATTTTGAAGTTTACTTCAAGATCATTTCACTTATTCACCAAAACATGTTGTGTCTTTATGACTGGCAGCATAAAATGGATTAGAGAAGGATCTTAATGAAGTGTACAAAAATCAGTGTGCCACCTGTATAATTGACAGGATCTTACAGGACTTATTGTTTGTTCTGTCTATCCATAGATAATAATCTTCCATACCCACAACTTAAATCTTCAACCAGATGTGCAGTTATGATTAAGTCATAAGAATTATGGTATCATATTATAAATTGCCACCACCCAGACTTTTCTAACCATCCAATGGTAAGAAGTAGTTCTAAACAGAACACTTATGTCTTCATAAAAATCAAGTGAAATTTGATTTAGATTGCCTTTACATTCTTTTTTTCTTAAATTTTAATAGATACCCATGAAACGAAAAGAATATCACCAATACAGGAGCATTGTATTGGTGCAGAGCAAAAAGGATAAAGATGGGTTTGTCATAAAGTTTATCAACAATTTTATCGGTGAGTAAAATTCATCAGTTTTAAAAATAAATATGTGCATGATCATTTTCATTAATAACACTGATTTTTTAAAAATATTTTTTGCTCTAATCTACATTTTATAATTAAACATGTTTAAAGACACATTCTCAACTTCAGATGTTCATGCATTTTTTTTTTCTCACATTTCATGTATGATTCCAGTAATGGAGTTAAGTTTTTAAGAACAAAAACTGGAAAGCATAAATAGACGTTACATGCTTAATACCACTTTACACTACTAAATGTTCTGTTGTGCATAATTAAAACATGTCATCATGACAATATTCCAATGTGCCCTATTATAATGACATCCCTGCTTTATGTAAAAAATAATTTAAGAATCTGTTTATAGGAATTGGTGTATTTACACAAAAGAAGTTTTTGAATAGGGACTTCTTGCTAGAATATGGAGGGAATTTGTTAACTTAAAAGAAGGATTGGCAACAGAGAAAAAATATAAGACCAGATCCCTCAGTAGGATACTTCTTATATTTTGTTTGACTGTGGAGGAAAAAAATACTGGTAAGTTTGATATGAAGCAACTGTTAGATCACAATTCTTGATTTCATAGAATGAACTAACATTCCAATCTAGTTTTTGTCATGTAACTATCAACTTTCAAATTTGGTTGATGGCATTCTTGGGTGAATGTTATTGACCTATGATTTGTATTGGCTGCATGTACCTGTACTCTACATGCTTTTAACTCCTGTATGTTTATAGAACAGTTGACCCTGTAAAGTGTATTTTTCAGTTCAAATGTTCTCAATTAAGTTAACATGCAAACTGGCAATGTCTTAGCATCTCAAAGTTTTTAGGCATACACCTACTATTCAAGACTGTGAGGCAGGAGATACTTCTAATTCTGAATAATAAAACCTTGTGTCAGTCAGCTTTTTTTGGTGTATGTGTATATTTGAGTATGGGGGAGGGCACATATTGTTTAATTCATTACATTTGTTCTGTCTGCAATTTGCACTAACATTTGGGATTGTACTTTTGTACTTGAATTTTATTTATTTTAAATCATTTTAAATTTTTGTCCTTCTCTTGTAGTTTTGATGCCACCTATTCACAAAGGATGCATGATAAATGATGCTGTTGGAAAGAATATAACTGCATTCCCAAAGTGGTGATTGTTGATAAAAACAAAATCTGTTTTTTTTCAGCAAAGGATCTAGAACTCCATGCAGAATTACGTTACAGCTATGGTGAAGGATTATCCCTGCCCTGGAGACAAGAGGTGAATTATTACACAGCATATATTGACTATAGCAATAAATTATGCATTTATTACAGTCTTTAAAGTATCTTAATTTGGATAAACCTTGGGATACAGATCTTTTCACAATTTTTGCATCTTTTGATGATTTCAAGACTTTTGGCCATTATATATCAACTATTTAGATAAACATCTCCAATCATCCAATCAAACAAGATGACACGCTACATATTGTACATGTACATTAATGTTTTGTTAAATTCTTTGCATAACCTTTTTCTATCACTGTTTGTTTACTTGGAAATGAAATAGGAATGCAAGTTTTTAATTATAGAAACAATGTTTTTGGTTTGAGTCAAAGTCTACAAAATTTGAGCATGTCAGTGTAAAAAAAAAAAAAAAATAGGATCTAGAAACGGTCATATTTGCCGGACATGTCAGACAAAAAATATTTTTGTCCGATGTGAAATATAGCTTGTCCGACATTTTTAATTTAAAATTGAATTCAGTTAATTGGACACGTAAATAAATATGTTTATCTGTCATTATTTTACTCGAGTGTTCTTTGCTATCACCTGTCGATCATTTTCAATAAATAATACAGATCTAATAATTAGGCTTTTGTTTATAAATCAGTTAAAATCCATGGTCTCAATCTGCTCCTTTTATTTCATCGTCCGATTCCTCATTACTTTTGTTGACAAGTTGTAGCTAAGAACCAAAACAATATAAATAATGTTCTCTGAAACCACTTCTATTGAGGCAACATGTTATGACATACCAGGTATTATCAAGACACACAAGTTACATTTAAACTCAAGTGAGCAAATTAGGGCCAAATTGGGCCTATTGGTTTTTTTTTTTTTTAATTCCATGGAAAAAATAAAATTATTATGATTGGTTTTGTAGGTATAAAGGTTCTGAAGAAATCAGAAATGGCCCTAAATATGAAATCATTTCTGAAAAGAATACGGCTACATTGGTGGTCCATAAGACTAAGCTTTCTGATGCAGCAGTGTACAAGTGCATGGCAACAAATCCACATGGTCAGGTGAAGACAGATTGCTCTGTGTCTGTGTATAGTATGTAAAAATTATTTTTATTAAGCATGTCTACATCCCACTAAGCACTTAAATAACTATATTTAATAAATGTTCTTACAACTGAAATTATAATTCTCTGATTTGACTTTTTTTAATGTTTGATTATTTACATGTATGAACAGCATATAATTAAGACTGAATGCTTTCAAATTCTTTGCAGAATACTTACATTATTATTTAGACCTTCGCTTTTTTTCAGTAAAAGGCCTAATATTAAACCATTTTAATTTTATATAATTACTATAAGCAATAATGAATTTTATCTTTCTAGTTACATGCATTCAGGAGAATAATAAACTTGGTAACACATGACATGTATTAATCATATACACATGCACTAGTATATGTACAATGTATATACACATTTATACAGTAGTATGACTTAAGTTGATGTGTGAAAGTTTATCGAAGAATTATTTTACTTCCAAATTTAAAAAAAAAGTGACGATATTCTTATTGTTTCTTCTTGTTGGAAATAGAAAGTTTTCGCTACTAATATATATTATATATATATATTCTTTTTAATAATTAGGTAAATGTTGTTAAAATTGAAGTGGCAAATTCATTGGAAGTTCTTAACAATTTCAACACAACTGAAAAAGTAAGTGATTGATAACATCATGAATCAATTTAAAAAACAAAATAAACAAATTTAAATGTATGTAATCAAATATGACATAAATAAATATAAATACTTATTGAAATATTCTATTTTGCAGACTTATCTGAATATTCTGTAAATATGAACAGAAAGCAAATTTAATTTATTTGGTTTTTTTTGGTCTCTTTTCCAAACAATGACTCTGATCTGTCTTAATACTTTTTCAAACAAGAGGCCCATGGGCCCTAACGCTCACCTGAGGATATGGCCAACCTGAGGATATATCCAAAATCATTTGCAAAAATACATAAAATATTCTAATATACATTCCTACAAAAAAGTTAATAGTTTTCAAGAAAATTAACAATTTGAGTCTTTTTATGCATCTATGACCTTGACCTTTAAATGTAAGACCTTGAATCTTATATCAGAATAATCACCATATCAATTCCTAAAATATTCTAATATACATGCCATACAAAAAGTTAATAGTTTCCAAGATAATAAACAATTTCAGTCTTTTTATGCACCTATGACCTTGACCTTTGAATGTATGACCTTGAGCCACATATCAAAATGATTGTCATATCAATACCTACAAAATTCTAGTATATATACCTTTGCAAAAAGTTAATAGTTTTCAAGATAATTAACAATTTGGGTCTTTTTATGCATCTATGACCTTGACATTCAAATGTAAACCTTGAATCTTACATCAGAATGATCACCATATCAATTCCTACAATAATCTAATATACATGCCAATACAAAAAGTTAATAGTTTCCAAGATAATTAACAATTTCAGTCTTTTTATGCACCTATGACCTTGACCTTTGAATGTATGACCTTGAGCCATATATCAAAATGTTCGTCATGTCAATACCTACAATATTCTATAATACATGCCTATACAAAAAGTTTATAGTTTTCAAGCTAACACACAATTTTAGTCTTTTTTAGCAAAAAAATAACATTTCAGGGGCAACAACTCCTACATGCATTATCATACAGTTACGAAACTTTGTACCTTTTTACATTTTGTCCTGCTAAACATTTTAACAATGTTTTAATATTATATATCTCTTATAATTTGGAAGAAAAAAGCCTAAAACTGCACAAATTACAAACTAGGTCATGACCTTGAACTTTGACCTTGACCCCATTTGAAGGTTATTTCAAGAAAAAGTCAAAACTGAAAACCCCATGTCAATATCTATTCATATAGTCAAGTTGTAATAATTTGAAGCCATTTTACGAAATTTTCAAAATTAAACGCAACAACGCGTAACCTAATTTTTTACCAAATTTCACAAAATGAACAATTTATAAGCTTAAGACCCTAGAGAAGCCAAATATCACATCAGATTTTTTCTCCCATCATGGCTTTCAGAGAAGAAGATTTTTTTAAGTTTTTTGGAACCATGGGTCACCTTGACCTAGTTTTGGGAGCCATGACAACGTCACGAACAAATCTGAATTGCACTGGCCCATATATGCATCTGACCAAGTTTCATTGAAATCTACCTCATAGTTTTAGAAAAGAAGTTGAAAATGTAAAAGTTTACGCCGCGGACGACGACAACGCCGCCGACGACGACGACGACGACAGACAAATTTTGATCAGAAAAGCTCACTTGAGCCTTTGGCTCAGGTGAGCTAAAAAAAAAAAAAATTTAAAAAGATTTATTTTGATTGGCTAATTATTCATTATGCGTTTTTGTTCTCAAAAGCAGCTTTCTAGTTCTAAGAGAATTTTTGAAAATCAGTCGTTTTATTGTATCATCATAGTTTTCACAGATGTTTCATTTTGATTACAAATTTATCTTCTGGTGTCGGCAGCGGCGGCATTGTTGGAGTGTCAAAATTTGAAAGTTGTGTGTTAAAGTCAAAAACTAACCAGGCGAGGCATTTAATTCCGTGGAATTCTTGTTTTTATGATAAATAAGAAATTCAAAACTGGCTAAAATTATCTTTTTTACTGTTGATTGACTGTTTACTATAATAAGGCTTATTTTAAATTTTGGACATTGGACCCCAGTACTTAAGCCACACCATTGGACACCATATGCTTAGGGCCCATTCAGAGTCAGGAGTTTCAAAGTTAGTGGTCACTTTTTGTTTTAATTATGCCTTGTGTGTTTTTCTCAGTATTTTTCTTTTATGTTGTGGTTTGTTTTTAAGATTGACTGTTTCAAAGTACATCTACATCTTTTTTATGTACTATGTTACACATTTATTTTTCACATTTTATATTTTTAGTTTATGTCTGCCGTTGTCTGAAGATGTAAGAGCACTACACAACCATTTAAAGAAAGAAGTTGCTGAAATAATGGCAAGTCCAGAACCAAGACTTAGCAGAAGCTGTTTTAGCCCAGGTTATTCTTTTCAATAGAAAACGTTCTGGTGAGGCACAGAGAATGAAATTGGAGCACTTCAAAAATGCCGCTAAGAAGTCTTTAACACCACCAGATAAGGAAATCTTGAACAAATTAACAAAATTTGTGTACCAGTGTCTTGAGAGTAGAAATAAGGGGAAAAAGGGGTAGAAAAGTGCCAGTTCTATTAACAGAAGAATGCAAAAAGATGTACAAATGCTCATCAAGCTGAGAGAAAATCCAGCAGTGCAGCCAAAAAGAGATTATTTTTTTGCAAGGCCTTTGGATGCAAAAACTCCCTTTTATGAGAATGTTGCAATAAGAAAACACACAATGCTCTGTGGAGCAAAACAGCCAGAATTAATGACATCAACAGGACTCCGAAAGCAGCAAGGAACAATGTGTTAAGTTTTGTCTTTGAGTGAACAGCAGCAATATATATTAGCCAATTTTATGGGCCACGATTTACAAGTTCACAGAGAGTTTTATCGTCTCCCAGATAATTATTTTGAAGTAGCTAAAGTAACAAAGATCCTTCACGCTATCAACGATGGGAGGATTTCAGAATTTAAAGGGAAAGATTATAATAGCATCATCATTAACAATGATGGTAAGTCACTGGATCATTCAAATAAATGTATTACTGGCCATTGTACCATAAAAGTTAAAAATTTAATATAAGTGGTATACATATACATGTATAAGACCGAGATACTTGGTCTTAAAATCATTTTTGTTTTAAAATGATATTATTACATCTATATACAATATACATGTACATGTAGTTATTATTACGTCTATATACAATATACATGTACATGTAGTTATTATTACGTCTATATACAATATACATGTACATGTAGTTGTTATAATCCCCACAGGGGATATACATGTATCTTCTAAAATAAGAGCTTACATGTATGATCACAGTGCCTTTTAATGCCTTAGTTCTTTTCCAACTCTGAACAGTGAAAGTTCGTCAGTTCACTTGCCAAAAGTTTGGTGGTTTTCTCCTTGCACTCTGGTTTTCTCAATCAACCTGACTGCCTCAATATAAGTGAAAGAATATTGACTTGGGTGCAAACAATATTACTGTAAGGTAGTCAACTGCTGTTGGAGTTTTCCTCATATTTTTTAAAAACTTTCAATTTGAATATGTGCATTGACATTTTGAAGTCTTAATTTTGTCAGATGTTAAACATTACTTATTTAAAATCCAACAGGGTTTAGATTGCCTCTGTAGCTCAGTGGGAAAGCATCCTCATCATGAGGTCTTACATAAGACTTTAAAATTTGAGATACTACATCCTCGCCTGATGCTTCATAGTAAGAGAACAGAGTATTGACTGGTTCACCTACTTTCAGTATAATGTTACTGGGAGTGGAATGTTTGTCTGTTGCACATTGACTCTGTGAGCTAGCACCTTAAAGTCCCTGGATGTATGCTATTACAAGGCAGACCATAAAAAATAATCACATCTCACAAACCTTAGAGGTTAATAAATATTCTCTTGTGAATAGATAAAATATTGCTGATGTGACATTAAACAACATTACAACCAACCAACAGATAATACATTGTACTATAGGCTGTAAAGTACACGTAAATTGCATTTTCGGTAATAAAACCGAAAAAAATAAATATACATTAGTGCCAATACTTTTTGACATGGTATAAATACTTTTGAAATGTGGCATAAATAAAACCCTTAAACTTGTCATGGTTTCCAAAATTTATTTGGACAAAGGGTTGAATGGGAGCATCCATCTAGTATTATAGACTCAACTTTTGTTTAATTATTATATTTATAGTACATTATACAATAAAATTGATAGCCTTTGAATAAGGATTTTATTTTCCATGTATTATATGTCATGTCCTCATTGTGTTTAAATATTTTGTAAATATATATTATTGTAGAAAAAGTTGAATTTGAAGAAGATGACACAGATGAAATAGAGGATGAGGAGGCTAAAAGCAACCAAGCTTAAAATGAAAATAAGAGTATGTAAAAATTGTAACAAATTCAAAATTCACAGACCCCTGTGTACTGATTGTTTTGTTTGCAGACAGCTAGTCTTAAATGTTTGTGTCCATATCTTCATTAGTTATCAATCTGCATCAATATAGCAGAGTTAACGACTTTAGTAATATCTTTACAGCAATTTTATTGTACTTTTTCCATGTTTCATCTTTTTAGAATATTTAAACCTATGCAATTGTAGTAGTAATTTCAAATTTGGCAGACACTCAACCATTATCATTACCACCACTTGGTTGTCCATCATGTATTGGTCTTTTTAAACTTTTTGCTTTTATCTGACACAAACATTTTTTCCTAACCTTGTTCATTGCAAATCATACAAGTTAAAATATTGTTATTTTGCTCATGCTGGCATGGAGATACTAACATTTTATCTTATTGGACCAGGTAAAGTCATTAAACTTTAAAACAGGTAATGAGTGTTCATTCGCCAAACTTATGGCATATCAGTCTGAAATCTTTTTGATGAAACTATAAACTGAGATCATGCGTAATGATAGGCACAGCTTGATAACAAATCCCCATTGCACATACCAAAGTACATTGCAGAAGGATAGATTTCAGTACCATTATCTAGATTTGTGATGTCTTGATATAAGTGAAATAACCAACTTGGGTGTTAAGTCCATACAAATCCAACCAAATCATACTCTATAAGAAAAAACTTAATTAATTTTTTTTCATGTGCACATACATGTACATATACATGAAGGTATTTCTAAGATGTTGTGCTGTTAAAGTTTCAGCAAAATTACATTTCCTTTGTGTTTTTTTCTTGGGTTTATTCTTGCTAGCTCACCAAGATTCGTGTCATAGATATGTTACATGTATGTCTTTGTTCATTTTCTTCTCTTAATGACAAGCAAAGGTGAGAAAGCAACAAATAAAATTTTGAGATTTTTTATATCACTAGAATGACACCAAGGACCTCCCAATCAAGGGGAACACTGTCAACTGATTTACTCTGTTGTTGAGATAGTTACCTATGCATAACAAATATAAAAGATCAAACAAAACCATGTGGCAGATACATGTAGATCTGAAACATTTTTGGCTACAGCTTAAATTGCTTAATTGTTCAACATTATTTAAAATGCTAATATTTTATTTATTTTTCAGGTACTGGTACATCTGGACAGTTTATAAAACAATGAGCAACAAAAACATTTATGACAAAATTGAAAAGTAGACAGCCAGTAAAGAAAAGATGTTATACTGAAGAACAACATACAGTGATGTCAAGTATTGTCAAAAAATGGATACAAACGAGTAAAGTACCCGGAAAACTTGCCATAGAGAATGCAAAACAGGATAATAACTGCTTGGAAAATATCCCTTGGAAATTAATTAAATATTACATTAAAAACTTGATAACAAAGCGCAAGAAACTGCCGCAACCTTAAGGGAATATTCTCTGCAGTACTGTAAACATATTTATTATCGTGATGTATTAATTTTCACTTAATTGGAGATCATCTGTTTTGCACGAAAAATTAGAAGTAATATACTTGCATTTCAAATGATAAAGTAAACACTGAGCAATAATAATAAAGACTGAAGAATGAATATGTTTTACTGAATTTTACTGGCATACATTATTTAATTTTAAATAATATGTTATGGTATGTTTAAAAAAAACGCTAAAATTAAACTAGGTGAAAAAGTTTGATTTAATAATATTGTGAAAATTAATACATGCGAAAATAAATACGTTTACAGTTTTTAAATTTAAATAAAAGGAACAAATAAGACTACATACTGCATTATAAACATCATTATACCCCTGCAACAAAGTTAATTTTCGTGAGAACTGTTATTTCACGTTTTCAGGTAAATATACTTTTATTTATGCATTGTCAGTTGATGGCCTGGCCAGGGCAAATGTAAATGAAATATATCAAAATAAATATTTCCAAAATTCTAATTTTGGCATATTGTCAATTGCGATTTTTCTGTATTAGTAGGGTTTTTTTACTATTTAAAAGATTTTTATCTCATTTCTGAAAGAAAAGTTGTGACGGTAGCAATTCACATTATTCGTACCTTTGATTGAAATGGGTGATGGTCGCCACATGCAGAGCAGGTGACGCTAGCCATTTTTGAGCACATGGACTATAATAGAATATCATTTGGTTATGCTCTTTAATACCATATTTCTGAACTTTTGAATCTTAATTACTCCTTTGTGCTTTGTGTTAAATTTGACTTTTTTGAAACTGAATGCATCTGGGTTTTTTGTGTCATTTGAAAATATGAATGGGGGTTGCATTTGATTGTTATATGACCATGGTTTCATGTTAGTATTTGTGTAGATGCAATGAGGATGACCTTTGTTATTGATACAAAAATATCTTTGTATATTTTAAACAAAAAAATAATAAATAAACTGAGACCAATTTAACAATTACTGTTATTTTTTTTATATAACTTTTAGCTATTTTTCTTACAGATCTAGCCCATCCAAGATTCATTAACAAGTTTTGATTTCGCTTAAATTTTGTTGAAACAAGTTAAATATCTAGTAATATCTAATAAGATACTTGGAAATCAGGGAAAATTTAGAAACCAAGTCATTTTATGAAGGGAATTTTAAGATTTATATATCCATAGTCAAAAGTAGCTTAGTCTAGTCTAAAAGTACATGTAAGTTTCAATTTCAGGCTTAACACACATCCTAAATTTGATAAAATCATAACTGTTGTAAATTTGATCAAAAATGAATTCTGTCAATTTATCATTACATGACTACTTTTATCCACAATGAGTTAATCAAGTCTTGTTCGTTTTCTGAAAAATTTGAGATGATGGACACCTTCAAGTAACATCCCTATCAAGAACATTTCACTTATATCCAGATGTCGCCAGCCAAGGTGAAGATGCAGAAATTTTGCCTGTGCAAATGACATTATACAGCAGGGTTGTTTATCGTGCCACACTTGCCGCAACATGGGACCTCGTTTATTGAAAGAACTGCGACTTTCATTTTGTAAAGCCAAGTACTTAAAGAAAGAACATTCACTACCCACTTTCAAGTATTGGGCCAGATATGGCTGGGGATCGAATCTCCCAGTTTTGGAGTAAGCACTTTACCAAGTCAACGGATAGACTAAAGGCTATTATTTGGTTCTCAAATGGATATGCAACTTAAGGGCAATTTTTCAGTCCATAGTGTGAAAAATTTGTCAGTTTTCTCGAGGCACTCTGATTTTCTCCACAATCCTAAAACTGACTGCCTTGATACAAGTAAAGGAATTTTTACTGGGGCATAAAATAGTATGTGGTTTAAGAACCATTAAAACTTTTTGTCTCCTTTATGCTATAAATGAAAAAAAGGATGACATTGATTAATTAAATAGACAAATGTCATTTAAAATTCAGCCAAATGCATTGTTCTATTTTATAAGTAGTGTTGGAAGGCATTTTCTTAAATATTGCGTCTTTGTACCAATTTCACAATTTTTTTTTCACTACGCCCTGATTTTACAGTGTGTGTGTATAGATGTCTTGATTTTACTGTGTTTATTCAATATGTCCTGATTTTACCGTGTGTATAGATGTCCTGATTTTACTGTGTGTTTTCAATACGTCCTGATTTTACGGGTGTGTAAAAATGTCCTGATTTTACTGGCATGTCCTGATTTTACTGTGTGTTATCAAACCAGAAAAAAAAACATATAAATATCCTCCTGGAAATAAGATCAATCAGGAGAGCTTTTTTTCGGGTTTAATTTGATGGGTACCATGTCTAGAGCATCGAATCAGTCTAAAAATGTCTATTTTAAAAGTGTCCTGATTTTACTGGATTTTATCAAAGGTCCTGATTTCACTGGATTTTAGTGTATGTGTGTGTGTGTGTGTGTGAAAAACAAAAAATGTGTATAAATGTTTAATTAATAAAGCTAAAAAATATTTTTTTGTGTTTATTTATTTATTTATTTATTTGAGATAACTATTAATTTTGTAGTAGCGCTTTATATTAATCTAGTGAAAACCAAGGAATGAATTGTGACACAATTTTTTTTAAATGTTCACTATCATTTTGGATTAACGGAGAAAAGTCTGAGATAAAAACTACAAACTGTAATTTTTGGCAAACTTTCTCACATCAGCACTTCCAGCATGAGAGGAATTTGTACCCATAAAAATTGCATACTGAACTAATTCACACATTTTTGACATCTTAGGTCATAACGTAAAACAGTAAACTCTATCTCCCCATCACCCTCACAACCCATATATTGAGCAAGTTGATGTACTTAAAGTCCTATAAGACGCCAACACGCTAAATTTCGTATCCAAGTTTTCTATTGAACATCTTAACATTTAACTATATTTTTTATGATATCTGTCGCATGTCACATTCCTGACAATAAACAAAAATGAAAATATCAGTATATCAACGATGTAAATCGAATATTGGGAAAGTTGACGACTTATATTCTAGGACTAATGTTTTTCATGCATTCTGGTATTTTGGGCGAACCTGTGGTGTGCGCCGCATGCAATTTGTTTCAGTATTTTCATAACGATAGCACACCAAATAAAACAGTACAATATATTGTAACAAGTGTCTGTGAGTTCACCAATCAAAAACTACTAGTAAAGTGTCCGAGTACACCAAATAAAACAGTACGATATACTGTAACAAGAGCCTACGATGTATACGCCCAAAAATATGAAGAAAAAAAATTGGGGCGTTGTGGTTGAGAAACCTTTAGGGCGTTTTGTTGGTGAGTTGGGGGGACAAAAACAATAATAATAAAAATATAAAAAATAAATAAATAAAATAAACATTTGGGGCGTTGTGGTTGTGTTGGGGAGATCAGAAAAAAACATTTGTGGCGTTGTAGTTAGTGAGTTGGGGCGATGTGGTCGGTGATTTGGGGCGACGATAAAAAACAATTGGGGCGTTGTGGTTGGTGAGTTGGGGCGATGTGAAAAGAAATTGGGGCGAAATGTAAAATAGTTGGGGCGAAGTGGTTTGGGGCGTAATGGTTTTGGGGCGAAACGACCAGCACCCGTACCAGGCCTGTACAACACTTATCCAGAAAAAACGAGGTCGTACCTTTTTTGCTGTCTTCAATATCAACGATATGTTGAAACACATCATCATCTCCGACAAAAGAAACGGAAGTACACTTTCTTCTAGGTCTATTATGAGCCATAGTTAGTTTTCCCGCGACAACTCTTCACGTAAAGGAGGTTGTTTTTTCCTTCGGGGATCAGTTATTACTTCTCACTACATTAATCGTAATTTACCTTAATTTGCTTGAAATATATATTTCTATTGTGTATGGGAAAAATAATCATGCAATGATTATATTTTTTATTCTTACTATGCGCAAAAGATAAAAAAATATTTAAAACTTTTATTTCTTAGCTTTGTATAAACATTAATAATTGCTCCCGAGAAAACTGCGTCCACTAACGGCAGATAACTTAGATTTTATCTTGAATTTATTTAGGGGGAAAAAAAAAAAAAAAAAACCTTACACAGAAATGGTAAAATTTAATTGATTGCATGATTCTCAGACTTTTCAGTAAAATTTTGAATTCCCATGGATGGTAGTTTCATTTTTTTTAAATATATAACACAAATTCCAGTAAATTTTGCGCCATATGTGCACATTTCGGAAATTCATTCACTAGGGGCCAGAAAGATAAAAATATAAGCAAAACAGTTGAAAAATAATAAATCTAAAGTTCCAAAGTTATATAAATCAAAATCCAGCTAAGGAATGTTTTGCATGCGGAAACAAACCTTAGTTTTTTTTTTTTTTTTTTTTTTTTTTTTTTTTTTTTTTTTTTAAATGTTTTATTAAATTTTGCTATTTTAGAAAGTGGTTACAATCGGTATACGGAGAGGTCAATTTAACAGTTTTCACCTCTTATTGAAATAAGAAAAATAATAGAAATTTAGCATTTTATACTGATAACTGGTTTTCAATTATCTATGCTTTTAAGCATTTTTATTAGTCATTGAGACTAATTTTCTAGTAATTTTTCAGTTAAGTTTTGTTTCAATTTAATCTAATAAATTCTAGTATTCGTAATTTGTTGTGCATTTAGTAATGAATACATTGTCAATTAATTATCACACTTGAAATTCGATGGTTATTTTCCCCATTCCAAATTATTAAAAATTTATATTTTCAGTCACTTAAAATCTATATTTTAATTCTATTTATTATTCATTTTGACCTCAATAAAAGATACAAAATACTCATATATCTAATCATTATAATATCCTTAATATATTTTATTAAGACATCTAATGTAATATTTTATTCAGATATCTAGTTATTGTAATTTATTCAGATATCTAGTTAATGTAATTGATTCAGATATCTAGTCAATGTAATTTATTCAGATATCCAGTCAATGTAATTTATTCAAATATCTAGTCAATGTAATTTATTCAGATATCCAGTCAATATAATATTTTATTCATATATCTAGTCAATGTAATTTATTCAGATATCCAGTCAATGTAATTTATTCAAATATCTAGTCAATGTAATTTATTCAGATATCCAGTCAATATAATTTATTCAGATATCTACTCAATATAATATTTTATTCAGATATCCAGTCAATATAATATTTTATTCAGATATCTAGTCAATGTAATTTATTAAGATATCTAGTCATATACTTTATTACGATATCTTATCATTGTAAATTTTATCAAGATATCTAGTCATTGTGATTTTTCAGACAGATATCTATTCAGTCTGTTATTGTGAATTCAAACTTCATTAACAAGAACTGTTATTTATTATATCAAGCTAGTCAGTGTAATATGTTAGTCAGTATGAACATTGTTAGTCACATGTTTTAGTGAATTCTAAAGTATAGCTCATTTAGTCTTACAATATATAATATTTGATGTCAGTCATCACATATTTTATGGTCACCCTGAATAATTGAAGGAAAGACTGTAAACGTGTTAAATGTATATTCCTTATTGTAAAATACAAATTGATTTATCCAAAAATTGTAACTGACAGTCACCCTGAATCATTGAAGGACAGACTGTAAACATGTTAAATGTATATTCCTTATTGTAAAATACAAATTGATTTATCCAAAAATTGTGAATGACATTCACCCTGAATCATTGAAGGACAGACTGTGAAGGAATAACAATAAAACATCTTGAACTTGGAATTCAGTTGTCCATCATAATTGATAGTTAAGTTTATAGTCTAAATCTCAGATTTTCAAATTTCAAATTTCCAAATTTCACTTATTTATGCCTTCTGCTTGTCACTCAAAACTGACATGAACTTACCATAATATTGGTTAGTTTAAAAATCATTATTATTCCAGTCAAGAATGACTTATAATATTGTCTCATATATATTTGAGACTGGTGGCAGTAACCTTTAATAATCAAAAGCACTTGGTCCCTACAATACCGATATATGAGAATGAAGAGTAATATATTTTTTAGCTCACCTGAGCACAAAGTGTTGTGCCTTAACCTTTGATTGTTAACGCTCCTAAGGCCAAAATTTGAATGCAATCTTAAACTTGCTCAGAATGATCCTCTTTGCAAAAGCTAGCTCTCAAGTTTACATATTGGCCATGTTGGGTCAATTAGTAGGTCACTAGGTCCAATTCCAGAAAAATCTTGTTAACACTACTGAGGCCCCAATTTTAGTCCAATCATCATCAAACTTCTCAGAATGATCCTCTTTGCAAAAACTAGTATATGGGCCATGTTGGGTCAATAAGTAGGTCACTAGGTCAAAATATTAAAAAAATCTTTTTTAAAATTAGAAGCTCCAGTTTGCCAAAATCAAGCTGAGTGTACATGGTTTACAGGTGAGTGTCCAGGGCCTTCATGGCCCTCTTGTTCTTATAGAAAAGAAAACACCAAGAACCCAATTTTCAAGCAATACATTTATTTCCTTTTGAGACTTGTAGAATAAAATGTTGCAATAACTTACCTGACCAAGCAATGATTTAGGTGTAAATCTGATATTTTTAATCGAAGTAAAAGATTATTTTTCTACCCAGACTCCTTCATTATGAACCAAATGAATTTTACAATTTCATCACTCTGAAATATTTTCAATTCGTTGTGAAACCTAAATTATAGGTAAATTAACTTCAATGTTTTGAAGGGAGTTATTCAAAATCTGTGACCTCAAAAAAAAAAAATAATAATAATAAATAATTACATACATTAAAAAATAGAAATAAATAAATGAATAAATAAATGAATGAATAAATAGTCTATATTACTTCCAACTATTATACAGTTATTATAATAATAACAACAGTGAGAAACAGCGATTGTTCAGGTCTTATTTTTGTCACAGTGCTGGTAAATTTCTGCATTATAGAATTCTTATAGGCTCAAAAATAAATAAATACTAGTAAAAAAAACAATGAAGAAAAATAATAACTGATAAATGTGGCGGACCGGGATTTGTAGGTATTCGGGTAGCTTTATGGTACAGCGTCCCGCTGTAATTCGGATGGTCCTGGGTGTTCGAGCCCCGATTTGGCCGCGGCATTTTTTGCTTTTCCTTTTACAAATATATTATAATTAGATAATGATACATTCCTTAGTTTAATAATAATAATTACCCAACCACATACTGAACAAGAATAATAATTATGTTTGCTCATAATTTTCTTGATACAAAAGGCATATTTTATCTTACCAAAACGTGAGTCTTCGAATGCAGAAGAACGTATAAATGGAGTTCTATATTTGAATGAAACGGGAACCAATCGCTTGCCTCTTTTATCGTATTCTCGCCAATCCCATATTGTCTATCTTCTGAGGCATCGCTATAAACAAATGCGTCGACGACTTTTTCTCTAATTTCTACACCATTTTCAACACCTGCAGATTTATTTTCCGGTGACACATCTGCATAAGTTCCGTATTTTCTTCATTGCCCATATTGTTTCAATATTAGTAACTTGTTCAAAACGGGAGTTACTTTGGTGTTTGTCTGCTTCAACGTGTCTCCTGGAATTTGATGATCTATTGGTCTGGTGATTACACAAGTCACATCGTATAGCAAATAGCAAATTCTCCAAATCCGAGCTCCACTTTCGTTTTGACATACTCGGGCTGTCACCAATATAAACAAAGGAAAGACAACTCTGGTGACTATATTTTTCCGTAAGGGAATGAAACCTACATTGTTGCGCGATATTCTTTTTACATAAATATACATCCTTTTTTAATGCAAAAATATAAGTTGGACTATGCTGTTGGAATTAAACTCTGTTTTGTATAAATTGGGTTTGATATTTTATGCAACCAAATTTTCTAGAGATCTCATTGTCAATTTTCCTGTCTCGTATCCCATCCCTTTCGGTCCAAGTTTATGTTTACGTCTGCCCGGCACGTGCAATTGACAGATTACGCCAAAAATCGAGCGTCTGGTACATAGATGAAGAACCTTGCAAGTTTCAGACAAACATTCGCATACGGTTCGTATTTAATTTATTTTTTAATCAGGAATTGCTGTTTGTCAGAAATAAATTAATAATAATAATTTTCATTATTATTATTATTGTTATCATTATTTATTATTATGTACTGTAGTTCTTTTCAACTGTCCAACGAATGTACTTTAAAATGCAACAATCTGACTGTCACTTAAAATTTGGCCTATATAAATTATTATTATTATTATTATTATTATTAATGTATTATAAATGTGATTTTTTTTTAAATTTTGCTTTAGAAACTCCATTGGATATACAATTCACTTTCATATGTCTTTTTTTTTTTTTTTTTTTTTTTAAAAAGTTGAAATTTATGACACATAAGATTTTCCAAATGGAATTTTCTATTTTATTTAACTCAAACCATTGAAATTTGTATGATTGTATTGTAACCAGGCTTAGACTTCTATTATCCCCAAGTTCAACTTAAAGTTTTTGAATTGTAAAAATCTCCGTGATTTTCCAAACTTCCTATTTTAGGAATATTTTGGCAGTTTTGTGACCAAGTTATAACTAAGAAATGAATGACAAAGGCCATTCTGTATCACTTATTTGTTTATTTAAAAAAAATTCAGGAGCAAATAATATATATATATATATATATATATATATATATATATATATATATATATATATACTGGGGAAGATTACAAGAAAAAGGTGCCAGAAAGGAAAAATTCTTTATTAATTATGTAATTAATGATTGAATTTTGGTTAAATAAACTAGTATTATAAAAGCATTAATTACAGAAATTTGACTTAACATTATTTTATGAAAACATTAGTAAAATATTACAAAAAAATATAATAAATCATTTAGAAGAAAGAGGCATAACCAATTAACAGGAAAAGACATATATAGTAGCTCACCCATTTAAAGGTGTGGGTTTCAATTTGAGAAAAATTTATGAACATATAGATCAATAGCAATCTTAATTATTGGTAGTTTCATCATTCAATAATATTAACATGAAATAATTATTGAATGTTCAAATATGAGTTCAGATTTGTCTTATTTTAGTAGTTGGTATAAAATATTCTGAATATGTTACTGTTGATACATCACTACACAGAGCCTCGATATGGGTCTTTTCTATCTGAATTACCATAGATATATTGGAATTCACTGAAATCTTCATTTCATTTAAATTAAAAAAAAAAAAAAGAAATTAAATAAGGTTATGTCAGTTGTAGACTTCACAAAAACATTTGTAAATTTTTTTTTTTTTTTTTTTTTTTTTTTTTTTTTTTTTTTTTTTTGTGTAATTATTATTGATTATAAGTTATTTTGTCCTGCTGCCAGAGTTATTTCCCTTTGTGTCATCTCTTGTCTTAGTTGGACACTATCTATTTATCAGGTGAGTGTATCAGGCCCATAATGCCTTGTTAATTTTTTATTATTATATTTTTTTCTTAAATAACCTTGAATAGCTTTCATTAATTTAATTTACTGTGGTGTATGCAACTTTCTCATTGATATAACATATTTTTAGATTCCAAGATGTCACAATCCTCAGAAATTGATATTTTTGCAGTAAGTAACATATACATTTGATTTCAGAGAAGGAAGGACATTAAGTTAAAATTTATAATATATATATAAATATATGTATATATATATATATATATATATATATATATATATATATATATATATAAAGTAAATATATCAGGGTGTTCAACAGGTTTTGGAGTAGAAGAAATAATTTGCAATTTAGAAGGAACCATATTTCTGACAAATGAGACGTATATATTATATACTGACATGGCCTACTGGTAATCCTATTCATTGAACCTGCTTTTATAATTATTAATCTCCATTAATATGTGTAAATAAGCACAAAATAGGAATCAGAAAGAAAATGTGACATAAAATTTTATGTCATGCAGTACTTATTTTGCTTTATTTCAAAATATTTTTCAAGATATACATAATGTTGAAAGTCAATTTTGTATATTTGTACCAACATAATGCATTAAGATAGCAACATCCCTCGTTTCTAATACTATTAAATGACATTTTTTGTTCTAATATAAAATTTAGTTTTTTAGTCACAAAATGATGATGATGATGTCATGATTAACAACAGAACAGACACAAACAGAAGAGACAACACAATGGAACAACCAAGTCTTCATTTAATTGGTAAACATAGCTGTAATTTTTTTTTTCTAAAATCTAGTTTTCCACTTCAATATTTAGTGTCAATATTTAATATTTTATGTAAACTTATGCTGGATATATTTGACTTACCTTAGTTCTTTTTTCCTTTCATTCTCAAAATTGACTTGCATGTGAAGGGTGTAGCTAGACAGGAGGTGCTTACCCTTCCGGAGCACCCGGCCTCACTTCCTTAATGGAAGTTCACGTGTATAACATTTTTTGCCAGTTTGCACAGTATTAACTTTGTTTTTTGGATTGTAATATGGACAAGGACTAGTATGTTTGTTTTATTAAATGAGAGAGTCAACCTTCAATGTTAAGCATTAAATGTATAACTCATGCACATAATTTGTTTATTGTATATATCATAATGTACATGAATTTTTTCTTTGTTGTAAATTGTACAGTGTAAGAAATAAAGAACTTGAACTTGTATTAATTATGATATGCATACCCAGTTGGATTCATGGAACAATTTTATCTGATGTGTTACCAAAAATAAATAAATAAATTAATTAATTAATCAATTAAATTGATAGATAAACAAATAAATAAATAAATAAATAATTAGATAAATAGATAAAGACATAAAAAAGAAATCTTTAACCCCCATTAGAGATCTCTTTTTTATAATTAAAAATCCATTCTTGCCAATAATTGACATAATATTTCCTGCAAATAAAATGCATGCACATATCCAGTCTTTGGTATAAATTTGTGATAATCATTATCTTTTTCAGAGTAAGGCCAGTATGCTACTAAGAGTTGCAGGTTGTACTGTGGAGGGCAGCAACATTGTAAAATGTATGAGTTTTGCCCTTCACAGTTACACCAACTGGAGAAATCAAGTGAGGCTTAAGGTAAATAAAATTATCAGACTATTATTATGATGAAGATTATATCTACCAGAAAGAAATATTAATAATTTGTAATTGAATTTTTCTTATTATGTCTGCGTATCAGCAGACATCTTGTTGTTACTCATAATCTTTATTATATCTGCGTATTAGCAGACATCTTGTTGTTTCTATAATCTTTATTATGTCTGCGTATCAGCAGACATCTTGTTGTTTCTATAATCTTTATTATGTCTGCGTATTAGCAGACATCTTGTTTCTCATGACAGATTTTTTTGTGGTATATCCTCCTTCATTTCTTATCTGATCAGGGTAAAAGTTTGTCAACTTGTAGGTGTTGACCATGGGAGATGCACTTCCTCAGCATTTTTCAGAATTCGGAAAGACCCCAGAGAAATCTGGTTAAAACAACAACCTGGGAGTTCTATTTTGACAGATATGCCCTAAGGGCATCTCCTTGAATAAACTAATTGTGGTCTATTTGTCCACTTCATTGAAGATTCTCCCACTTTGTTGCTTCAAAATGTTCATACTTTGAATAAACACATACGTCAGTATGCTTAAAAGCATTGACTCATAATTCCTGATATGCTGACATATACTTGCTAGCAAGTATACATTCTAGTTATTATTATTATTATTATTATTATTCACCATCGTTTCTGTTAAATTTTTTTCAGAGAAAACTCCCTCGATTCTTATCCGATCAGGTTAAAATTTTGTCAACTGATAGGGATTGATCATAAGAAGTTGGTTTCCTGATGGATAATGAGACAGGATTCTGCTGGTTACTTACCGATAGCTTATAAATTTCATTTATGAAAACCATGAAGTTTGAATAATATTGTGAGATAAAAGTAAAATTTTCCAAAATTGCTTAAAACATTAAAACTCTTGCCACATCAAAAACATCTAAGACAGCAACTAAAACATTCTTTCATTTTTAGATCACCTGGCTTTAGCCAGCATGAGCTTATGGTATGATGTGGGGTGTGTATGTGTGTGCATGCGTGTATGTGCATGCATGCTTGCGTCTATAAACTTTACATTTTAATCTTCTCCAAAACCACTGGGCCAAATTTAATGAAACTTGGTAACCATTATGCCTGGTTGAAGCCCTTTCAGATTTGCACAAATGAAAGAGTTATGTCCCCTTGGGGACCCATAAGGGGGGAAATAGTGAAAAACTTTAAAAATCTTCTCCTCTGAAAGTACAAGATATATACCTTAGTTATTTCAATTATAACATCCTTAGGTCATGTAGTTCCAGATTTACACAAATGGTAGACATGGGGCTCAAAATGGGGGACTGGTAAGGTACTGAGTGGGGAAATTGCTTAAAATTATGTATTTGTCAGTATATCTTGAAAACTATTAACTTTTTGTATTGACATGTATATTAGAATATTGCAGGTATTGCAACAACGATCATTTTGATATATGGTTCAAGTTCATATGTTGAAAGGTCAAGGTCATGGCTTCAAAAGAAGACTTAAATTGCTAATTATCTTAAAAAACTATCAACTTTTTGTATAGGCATGTTTATTAGAATATTGTTGGTATTGAGATGGCGATCATTTTGATATATGGTTCAAGGTCATATGTTGAAAGGTCAAGGTCACAGCTGCAAAAGAAGCCATAAATTGCTAATTATCTTAAAAAACCATTAACTTTTGTAAAGGCATGTTTATTTGAATATTGAAGGTATTGCAACAACGATCATTTTGATATATGGTTCAAGCCCATCTGTTGAAAGGTCAAGGTCATGGCTGCAAAAAATGACTTAAATTGCTAATTATCTTCAAAACTTTTACTTTTTTGTATTGTCATGTATGTTAGAATATTGTAGGTATTGACATGACGATTGTTTTGATTTATGGTTCAAGGTCATATGTTGAAAGGTCAAGGTCACAGCTGCAAAAGAAGACTTAAACTGCTAAATATCTTGAAAACTATTAACTTTTTGTATAGGCATGTATATCAGAATATTGTAGGTATTGACATGGCAATCATTTGATATATGGTTTAAGGTCATATGTTGAAAGGTCAAGGTCACAGCTGCAAAAGAAGACTTAAATTGCTAATTATCTTGAAAACTATTAACTTTTTGTATAAGCATGTATATCAGAATATTTTAGGTATTGACATGGCGATCATTTTGATATATGGTTTAAGGTCATATGTTGAAAGGTCAATGTCACAGCTGCAAAAGAAGATTTAAATTGCTAATTATCTTGAAAACTATTAACTTTTTCTATAGGCATGTAAATTAGAATATTGTAGGTATTGACTTGGCGATCATTTTGATATATGGTTTTAGGTCATATGTTGAAAGGTCAATGTCACAGCTGCAAAAGAAGACTTAAATTGCTAATTATCTTGAAAACTATTAACTTTTTGTATAGGCATGTATATTTATTGACATGACGATCATTTAGTTATATGGTACAAGGTCATATGTTGAAAGATCAAGGTCGCAGCTGCAAAAGAAGGCTTTAATTGCTAATTATCTTCAAAACTATTGACTTTTGTGTAGGCATTTAGAGTATTGTAGGTATTGATATGAAGATCATTGTTATATATGAGTCAAGGTCATAGGTGCAAAGGTCAAGGTCATAATTGCAATTGTTAATCATTTTGGAAACAATTGCGTTTTTGTATAGGCTTGTATAAAAGAATTGTGTAAGTATTGATATTATGACCATTTTGATATATGGTTCAAGGTCATAGATTCAAATGTCAAGGATATAGGTGTGTAAGGATACTGAAATTGTTAATGATTTGGAAATTATTGATTTTACTATAGTTACTATATCCATATTGGCTACTTATAAATGAGCTGTTACAAAATATTTCTGATGAAGTATTGTAGCATATCTAAACTAGAGAAAACTTCAAAAGTTTCTGTAATTAATTTATTGTCTATTGCACTTTGCAAACAATTTTAGACATATCTTCAGGTGAGTATTAAGGTCCACGGGCACCTTGTGATTATAAGACACATTTTGTTTTAAAAAATAATTAATTATCTGTTGAATTCAATTAATTGACAAAAATTGATTAAAATAGTGAATATCATTGAAAATAATGCAAGTGATTAATTTTATTTTCATGAATATAAGACACTCTGGGGTCATGGGACGGTGGGCACTCAGGGGATGGCCGTCCTTGATGGAGCCTGGGTTGAGAGTGCACCCACAGGCTGGGTGGTGTGTGTTACACTGTGCTGACTGGGGACTCTGCCTTTTGGCAGAAATGAAAAACAAAACAGTAAACTTTCTATTTACATGGTTTATTAATGTCCAACTACACAGCCAGTTGTCCCAAAACCAACTCTGCTGTGCCACATACATATTTAAAGCATTTTATGTCAGGTCAAATCAGCAAATAATACTTCCTAAAAGTGGACAACAAAATCCACTTCAAATGTCTACTAAATATTAGAGAAATAACTATTTCACAAGTAAAAACAAATAATCAACATGTAAGATGATGCACTCAATCCTAATCCTAAATCCTGTTAATACAGTTACAAACTAGCTATAATTGAGATCAATTTATACTTGGAAATTAATGTGAAAACAACTTAATCCTTATCAAAATATTGGAATGTTTTTGTAGAATTTGTAAATACCAAGAAATACTTAATTTATTACATCTTACTGAATATCTATAATATGTTTTGTTTATATTTTTATTTAATTATAAATCAACTTGTTTCATGTTGAAATTCTAAATTATGAAAAATACATTAAATGAGCCCTTTGACAGATGTATAGTGTGTAGCTTGAGGTTTACATTTTTTTCAAAATTATTTTATATTTCAAGCTGTTGATGCGATATATATATACAGATTTATAAATAATGAAACTACTTGTGTTAATAATTGAAAACTTGACATCTGTAAAATATTTAATTCATCTAAAAAAAACTATTTTAGTAATGAAATATGTATTTTGTTAAAATTGAGTGATTCATTGATTTATTCATTTATTGTGATATTTACTTTTATAAAACAGATTTCCTAATTTTGTATTCCACAGTTACATCCATCATGGTTGAAGATCTGATTTCAAGAAATAGCAGAATTGAAACTTTTTTCCTGGTATTATTTATAAGGTATTGACATACACTTTCACTGTGTATTTTTACAATAGTGTTTAAATTTTTCTGATTTCATAATGCAGTATTAGCAAAATGAATATCATCACAAGTAAATAGTAATCAATTACCAATAAGTAGGAGTTTGATACCATTTAAGGATTGAACTTTGATTGTACTGAATTTATTGGGTGATAATTTAACTTCAGTTGTTCACGCGCAAATTGAATGAAAGGCAAAGCTCAATCCTTATATTTACAATCTTTTAAAATTTCTACGATAAAACACGAGGTTATCATGAATGCATTACGTGGAATTTTCAAACTTGGCTGGCCGCTGTCAATAAGCCCCGCCCACTTGTCAACATCAAAGGAAACAAACGAGTGCAATCGTTTAAAGCTGCATTAAGTTTACCAATTTTCTTAATTTTTTTTTATTTTCTACAAATATATTTTTTTAAAAGTAGACATCTTCTAACCACGATCCGTGACATTCGTTTTCTAAAATTTCATTCCTTTTAGCTGTAAATAAATGGAATCCTCTGACCGGTTGGTCAGTGTTCTACGATGGTAATTATGAGCTTGGAGCATGCGCACGGATGTACGGAAAAGCCTAGAATCGAAAGTGAAACATGACAGATTGCATTAATTGTCCTTCATTAATATCCAGATGTATTTGAAATGGTGTTATTTATCCCTTACTAAGTCACAAATGACAAATTCAACGAAGTTCCGTGTTTAATTCATCGTATTTCAACATTTTGAAAGTTATGTTTAAATGACCCGGGTTTTGATGACGTAACCATGTTCTAATATTAGATCCCGAATGCTGTATCTCACTGGGTAAATACTGTAATTTCTGTATTTATTCGAGCTTTTATCGTTGAACCAAATGTAACATTGTTCATTAGGAACATCATTTATTAGATTAGCACCGTTTTAATTTTTTTCTTTGGAAAACTTAATGCAGCTTTAACGTTTTATTATTTTACATTTTCACTGAAAAGTTACATCTTCACGTAATACAGATTGACCCTTTGCATTTATTACTAAATTTTAATTTATTTCTGAAAAAATTCTTATCCTATTGATAAACTAGCCATTTTGGAAAAAAACGCAACAAAAAAAAAAAAAACATAGCGATCAGCTGATCGACACTGCAAGGTCTTGTTTGTAAACAATGTTGTAGTAGAACTTTTTTGACGTTTTCCTACGTCAGTGATACAGGTCCTGACGTCATGGGTTATGGTCGCACGTGCCCAACCAGAGTTATTGGGAAATATTTTCAGTTGCTCTCAAAGGGTTTACTGAAGAGAATTCAGCACGATTGTAAATATAAAAATTTTAATTTAATGGTTTTAATACCTCTATAAATTCTATCAACCCAACAAAAAATTTAAAATTTTAATATATGTATTATTATTTTCTTTTCAATTCAACATATTTGAGATCATTTTATGAAATAATTTAACTTATTTAATGCTATAGTAATATAATAACCAATACCAAAGACCAATGATTAATTAAAAGTTGACCAGTAGTTGGCAAAAAGTATGTAAGCTTTATATGTAGATAAAATGAGCATTCAATTTATTTTCAGTTTACCCATAACTGTGAAATAGAAGAAAAGAAATCAAGCTTGTGGTGTATGTCTATTGGAACAAACAGATTCTATCATCACATTCCTCATATAGATCACCGAGTGATTTCAACTTATTTGGAAAGGACAAATGGTTTTGAATTGTAGAATTGTTTGACAAAAATTGCAAAAAAATTGCAAAAAAATTGAAGGATTTTCATAAGAATAATTAAAAATGCATGAAATTCATCTATTTTTTTTTACACAATTTTTGTCATTTTTTTCGCATGATTAAAAAAAAACCCACAAATTTTATGCGAATTTTTATGTGAAAAAACCTAATCGTGCAAAATTCATGCGTTTTTCACATTTTTAAGAGATGTGTTTCGCATGATTTTCATGCATGTGCTCGTTTCAGCTTTTTTTCGCATGAAATTTAGACACAAAATTCATGAATATTTTTCCTGAAAGCACTTTTACTGGCATATGTGATCTTAATCACAATCGACAAATCATATACAAGAACAAAAAAATAGTTATTAACAATTAAATTTGAATAATTAATAAGGATAACATAATAATAAACAAATAGGGACTGGTGCCAGTTTCATAATCATTCCTTAACTAAGATTTTCCGTCATTTTAATTTAGCAAATTTTCACTATTTTTTAATTACAAAAAAAGATTGTTTAATAAAACTAAATGTAAATGTTATAAGCTTAAAGTAATCTTCAAAAAAAAAAACACCTTAAAATACTGAATATCTCAATAATTTGTTAGATTTAAGTTAAGGAAAATCTTAGTTAAGGAATGATTGTGTAAAACTGAGAGTAAAATACAGTACAAAAATACGAAATGTTTCACGTCACAATCCTTAGTGTTAGTGAAATTGTTAATGACAGAACGTGGTTCATGACGAGTCAATCATGTGATCAATCAATAATTCTATTTAAGTCTCAACACCTGGACATGTCCTTTATAGTCCCCTACCCACAATGTGTTATCCTTCCTGTTTAAACAAATGGCTGTTACACCAAATAATCCTGTTTGATATTGTGATCCAAGGAAATATAACAGAACTCCGTTCTCATCTACACCGTGTATGATATTGTTGTTAAAATCACTAATCAACATTGTAGTACCATCACCAGCAGTAGTTAAGTCACTAGGATTAAAGTCTTGTTTTATTTTATCGTTCTTGATACCGTTATAAATAAATCTGACTCCATCCTCCTGATCATGTAGTACAACAACTCGTCCTTTATAATCTGGCGTTCTATCATATACCCATATCATGTCTTTATTGTTTGTCTGAAGTTTGCGGGGAAACGTAAAAATCCGTCTATGACGTTCATCAAACTGCCACGTTCTAATTTGGACACCATCACGTGACAGTTTGATGACGCATCTGGTGTTTGTGTCTGTGACGTCATAATTGTAATTATCTACACATCCCACATAGAAGTGTCCAGTAGGTGATGTACAGATACAGAACGGCTGTAGAGGATTTGTATCAAAAAATGTGTCTTTGTGTCCATTATGTTTTACTTTCTTTATCTGGTATCTATTATCATCTGATTCCCCGCCTGGTACAACAAGTAAATGACCGTCATTAATTATAACAAGGTCATGGATTTGTACAGTAAAGCTTTTCTGTTCTATACCCATTCTATCTACGTGTTTGATCTTCATTCCGTTAAACGTGGCTACCCACGCTGATGACTGATCATCTATTGTGGTGATAGCACGGATTTCACCTTTGTCTGTTTCATGTTGAAATTCAGACACAACTTCAAGTTTTGTTTCTATCACGTGATCACTAGATACAGATTGCGTGTTACGTGTAACTACCTCAGCACCTTCTCGCTGTTCTGTACATCGTCCAAAGACATCCCGGATACTGTCGGTATTTCCAGGTATAAACACGTGACGTTTAACACTTGGAACGTCGATATTGAGTTCGTCCTGTTTTAGGACCAGGAGTTTATCTAGTTCTAAACTTATTTTTACAACTTTGACGTCGTTCGATGACATAAGATCTCCTCTGTATTGAGCGATAATTTCCTCATTTTCTATTAAAGTCTCCTCCAATTTGTTTTCAAGTTGTGTTAATTTTTCATTGTCCAGCTTATGTAATCCGTTAACTTCCTTGATAAGATCGTCCCTGGTTTTGTTTACATGTGACACTAACTCATCCGCCCGATTGTTAATCGAGTCAGTCAGTTCTTTGGTGTTTATTTCATTTTGTATTTTGTTCTGTCTTGTTTCATCCAATAACGTTTTTATTTGTGGTACTGCAATGGTTTCTAGATTATTTAACTCTGTAGTTATTTCCTGACGTTTGTCACCGACTATTTCCTTCACGCGTTTAAAGTTATGCCCATTGTGTTTATCCACAATACATACGGAACACACTAAATCGTTACAGTTTGTACAAAATAAATTTACCTTTTCTCTATGTTCATCACAAAGAACAATCTCCGGAACGACGGCTACTTGAGCTTTCCGGACACTTCCTGAATGAAACATGGTTGATGTCTTGTCTTGTGAGTGAAATGTTACAATTGTGTTTTGTAGACTTTGTAACGATCACGTGATTTTAAGGTCAAGGTATAGCACGATGAGGCACACATTGGGTTGACGATAAATATACATATGTTACAGATTACATTCACTAATTTCACCATTTTAGTCATAATCGTTAAGATTCTACCTTGAGTTCGCCACCATTTTTTGTTTTTCCTGGCACTCCTGTGTCCTTAATGAACTGAAAGCGTTAGATTTTAACTTAAGCGATGTTTCTCTAACGTATTCCACTCGCATCAAATAAATACCTCAGCCTGATTAACGCTCAATTTAGGTCTAACACATAAACTTATTTATATTTTCCTGTCTTGTCTTGTCTGAATTCCTAGGATAAATTCTAGTGTGACATTAAGTATCAGTCCAAATTACCAAAATTGCTTGTGGTTTTATCCGCTATCTCAAAACGTAGAATAATTTAAATATGTCGTAAAATTTTTCTGTGGTCAATACATGTCCAGAAATCCGTTTCATAAATGCTTGCTTAACTCCCTTTGACAGATATCAGATTTACCTGGTCGTATGTAAAATATATTGGATTAAATCAACCGTAAAGAGTTAAGTACTAGGTACCGTGATAACTTTTCTACCGCTGCCACCACCACAACTAACACCACTACCTTTCCATTGTTTTCACCTAACATCCACCACTCACCTCCACTTACACCAACGCAACCATCACCACTTACCACCGCTGCCAACAACAACAACAACAAGCGAATTTGACCTTGACAAGTAAGAATTTGTTTTCTCAGTGTAGATTTTCTTAAATTATTCTGAATTTAGAACAAAAGTTTTAAATCTGAAAAATAAAACTTAGTAATTTTAGACACAAGTAAGGTTTTGAGCACTTCTTCTAGGGCTCGCATGTCAACTTTATTCAAAGATCAAATTGTTAGTTTATAATATTGTTTACTGTCGCTTCAGCATTATTTTAAGCTATTTGAGACAAGAATAAGTTCAATAAAGTATATAATTCAGGATTAATTTAAGAAAATGATCGCGTATGTGTGAAATTTCCGAATGTTTTATGGTACATCTTGTAGTAGTGCGCACTGGAGATGACTTTTAACGTGCTAGCACACAGAGTCAATACGCCACAAGTATGCTACTCCCCAGTAACATCATCCTTATATCGGATGATGTCTTAAAGCGCTACTCTTCAATAACACCATCCTGATATCGGATGATGTCTTAAAGTGCTACTCCCCAGTAACATCATCCTAATATCGGAACTCTTCGAAATATGACCAAAAAACCACATAAATCACTGACATCATAACACAATGCTTACTATCGCCTATTCCGTCGGAGGCAGATAATAGAAAGTTTGTCAGATTGCTCACCAAAGGTCTATAGTTTTCTCCGGCCACTCTGGTTTTCTCTATTATACAAGATATAACCACTTCGATGTTAGTTGAAAAAGATTTTGACTGGAGAGTAAAACGCCACTATTTGCTCAACTCAAAACGTAAATATAACATAACATATAATGAATTTATAGTTTACTTTTTAAATACCTTTTTGTGCCTCCAAAATTTTAAAACAGTTTGAATGCTTTTTGATTTCGTATATATTAAATGTCATACCTGTATTTTGAATCGATCTCAAAAGAATAATTTACCTGTGTTTAAAAACGACGTATAGGTATTCAAAATTATATATGAACGTTTTATTTTTCTCATGTTACCTGATACTACATTTTGACTAAAAGAAATTTTTATTGTAGTGGAATTGTAAATTTTTGATAAATAAATATGTGTATGTTTTTTTTCGGATTAAAATGTATGTTATATTATATTATATTTCTTAGAGATGATAAATGCCTGTTGACCCAAAACAAATAATATATGCTATCAACATGTAGACCAGAAGATTTCTCTCTTAAAATGATTGTGTTTTCGCAATAATGTTGTTCATTATTATTATTATTATTATTATTATTATTATTATTATTATAATTATTATATAGGTCGGGTTCCTGACATTCGGGCATCTCATGTAAAGTTGTCGGCATCGTTAGACACGGCCTGTCATTTGTAAAATCTGCATATCAGGCCAAATATACAGGTTTAATCAATATCAATATCATACCTAATTTTTTACTTTTTTAAAAGTTTTTCGATATAGTATTATTTATAAAAGTCATTAACACTTGCATTTTAACCAATATATCTAAGGACGGATGATGTCACCGTGTCCAAGGTGTCTTAAGTCGCTACCATTACCTGTGACGTCACACCGAAAAACGAGATTTATTATTGTGATTATTATTTTTATGTAACAGGAGGGAGGAAACACCTGAAAAAAAATCACATCCTAACCAAGTGCCTCGGCTGAGGAGAGAACCCGGTTCTTCCGGGTGATAAGCGAGCGTTCTACAAAAAGATCCACACTAGAGAGTCTGGCAGTAAATTACTATGTTATACCTACTATATACAACACATACACCATGACTAACTCGGCCCTATTTTGTCTGCTTATATTAACTATGGGCGTAAATGATTCTAGGCTTGATTGACCAACTCAATATCAGACTTGTCCGACACACGATCAAAAACCGTAGTTCGGGGTTTTCGGAACTTATGTACCTATTTTGCTATTTGGTTGCGAATTGTGGGAATTTGAAAATACTGATATTTTTTAGAAGGTACATCTTAAGTATTGTATATTAATTTAAATGATATATTCTTGACTAGGAAGTAAAAACCCCCGTTAAATCAATCAATCTGGTCTGAAATACGCGACACAACGTTTAAGTTCACGATCAGTGTAAATAACAAATTTTGGGTTGTCAGGTTCCAGGTACAGTAGTGAACAGTTGGAATTTCCCTGCAACCTGAGTGGTGCATTCCAACAGCATACAGGTTTCGTGAGATAACCTTAGTCATTGTGACTTGAAAACTAAATTAAAACTTTTTTGTTCTTGACATTGCTGTTACTGTTAGATGTATATTACAAATGTATTTAATTTTTTTTTTTTTTTTTTTTTTTTTTTTTTTTTTTTTTTTTTGTATTAAATGGTACAAATTTAACTTACTGATAATTAGATGCTTCAAAATACGCAGACTCGGGATTTTTTTTTTCCAAAAAAGGTGGAGGTGCATATTTTTTTGGGTATGAAACAATTGAATTTATTTGGGTATGAAATAATGAGTAAGTAATGGTTTTTAACGTCCCAGTCAAGAAAATTTCACTTATATCGAGACGTCGTCAGCTTCAGGCGAAAGTGCAGAAAACTTTCCTGTGCGTTGCGCTGATGGCATTGTACAGCAGGGTTCTTTATCGTGCAACGCCTGCCATAACACGGGACCTTGATTATTTTAAGGAACCTTGACTTTCATTTCGTAATGCCGTGTGCTGGGCGAAAGAACAGTCACTTCCCACTTTCAAGTCTTCGGTCAGACCCCGCCGGGGTTCGAACCCACGACCTTCCACTTACGGAGCGAGCACTCTACCAACTGAGCTACCGCAGTGGCTGGTATGAAATAATGGAAAGGGGGTCGAAATTAGAGGCTGTAGACCGGAGAGTTGCTCTTTCCAAACCTGCATCAGAGACACCCATGTTTTCGGCAAGAATAAAAAATAGTTTGATTGGAGAGAATCACGAAAAGCTGTAAACGGCTTGAACAATATCCTTACTTAAGACTTAAGTTGATGTTTTCTTTTTTTTTTCTTTTCTTCTTATTTTTCGTTACTGTCTTAAATAAAGCAGCATATTACGCGGGCGCATGATCCATGAATCTTTTCTGGTTTTGCCTATAAATAATGGTAACCGAGAGTTTTTAAAGAATGATGCGCCACTTTTTCCTCAGATAATTTTTGCCTTTAAACGGGAGGTCTGTCGGGGGGGGGGGGGGGGGGGAGGGGGGGGCAAACGAAAGGCTTTAAAATTTGAGTCGGTGCTTCCTCGATTGGCGTTGCTGGATATCAAGAAATAAAACAGTAAAGGTTTACTATGGACCGTGAAGAGGGTGGTATGTTATTTAAGCTGATACTAATATACAGGGGATTTGACAGAAAAAAGTAGAAAATCAGATAAAACAAGCACGCAATACAATAAATTAATACGATCAGTTATATTGCGAAAAGCGTCCTCAACATTACTCAACATTAATTTTTCACAATCAAGTCCAAAGAAATTTTAAGTTAATATAATACAAGCAAGGTTATCAATACTCCATTTTTCAGTATTGAAATAGTTTCACCAAGTGTTTTTGACTCTTGACTGTTGATCTTGAGTCTGACACTGTCCGACTTTCGACCAAAACGATTATTTTTACTGTCCGACTCACGATCGATTCTGACAATGTTTTCAAATGACCTTTAGTGTTTTTTCATCAAGAATTTAAACTGCAAAAAAATATTTTATCATTTCAAGAAAAATAATCAGACGTAACGTTCAATTTGGCCTTGGAGTCGAACTTAACATAACAGCAAAGTTTTGGTTACTTTTATAGTAACTAAACTTTGAAATTTCCTGTTTTGGCTCTTCAAAATTTCGCACCGGGAGGCATTTCCTCACAACATAATTAAAACTTAACAAGTTTCAACACACTAGCTATGAGACTGACTTTATTAATAACAAGGCAGCTCACGCTAGACTAAAACTTCTTGCATGACACAAAAATAAAAGCAAGAACCGGCCACCAGCTTTTTGATGAAAAGAGCCTGGAAAATGGCTGCTCTCAAGAATCAGTCATCTCCCCGACTCTGTTCAATATTGCGGTTAGCGATCTCTCAAACTGCATTCGGAACGCCACATCAAAATCATCGCAGTTCGCTGACGACGGCTGTTTAAGGGACTACAGTAGGAGTTTTAATGCACTTGAAATGCAGGATACACTAGATCAAGTTTACGATTGGTCTGTAACATGAGGGTTCAAAGTCTCGGAAAAAACTGTAGGAATGGTTTTCGGCCAAAATCAACCCCATTCCTTAAATCTCAAAATGAACGCGACATGGGTTAACTTTGTAAAGGAACATATTTAAGTTTCTTGGCATTGTGCTCGATCACAAAATTACCTGGAAAAGACATATTGAGCACGTTGCGCTTTAGTGCAAAAACGTGCTCAACCTAATGAGGAATGCCTCAGGTACCAATTTCGGAGCCAAGAAAAAGACGCTCATGCTTCTCTAGAAAGCACTCTTCCGCTCCCAGCTTGACAACGCATGTCCAGCCTACAGATCAGCGGATAAGACCACCCTGTCTCAACTAGATATACTACAACATAGGGCACTCAGGATCGCCCTTGGAGCCATAAAAAGCACACCCGTAAGCACCCTTCTCTCGGAAGCAGGCGAGCTACCGCTTAACAGAAGCCGAGACCTTCTAACGTTGCGCTACTGGGCCCGGACCGCTCCCCTCGGGGACAATCTCCCGTTAAACGCCACCTTAGAAGATTGTCAGGCCTACAAAAATGCTATGGAAGATGGAAGCAGGGCAGTAGAGCCCTACGGTTTCAAAATAAAAAACAAAACAGCCGCATTAGGCCTGAATCAAGAAAAAACCAACTTCCAAGCCTCCCTGGTTGTATCTGGATGTTAATACCAACCTCAGCCTCCGCAGCCAGATATCTAAAAAATATCCGACAGCGGCCCACTTGGTACTAGCACAAAAATTCAACCAGTGAAACAAAATTTATACCGATGGCTCCAAAGACCCCGAGACTGGGAAAACTAGTTTTAGTGTACATATTCCGCACTTAAATAAAATTTTTGCAGGCAGAACCTCTGACCACCTGTCAATTTATACCACTGAGATGATAGCAATCGGAGAGGCCCTGCTGTTGAGCTGCGAAAATCAAATAGCGGATCCAGTAATCCTCACTGATTTTCTATCCACAATCCAGTCTATAAATACAGACAGGTCTAGCAGGCTAGAAAATCTTCACCAAATTCGGTACCTGGCGGTCAAAACCAATGCCACCATCGCCTGGATACTCTCTCACATCCGTATCCATGGCAACGAGGTTGCAGATCAAGCGGCCAAGCTGGTGCTAACCAAACCCGCCCCCCCAACTCCCTGGTCAAGTTAGCCCCCACTGATCTTTTCTCACTGATAAACAAAGCATTTTGGCGGATGGGCTCAAAGACTTAGCACCTCAGCTAGTCAATGGTTACGCGATCTTCATATCAAACCTACCAAAAAAAACTGCTTTCTACCACTCGGTCCGCAGCCTGGACCGCGCTCTAACAAGACTTCGCATGAGCGTCACCATGTTACATGGTGACACCCATAGCCAACATATCAAAAAGTGCTGTCCGGCTTGTAGCTATTGCGGTCAACCGGAAACATTTGAGCACGTTCTCCTGCTATGCCCCGAACACAGATAGTGATCTGCATATGCACGATTAATTTTCTGCGGTGATCAGTTGCGACTTTGTTTGTGAGATCTACATTCCATATGCTACTTCAGATATATTAAATGTCCATAAACAGATAAATAAATAACTAATTTTCACAGCAGAAATTATTTCGAATAATGGCTCTTACAAAGTAATTGGTACAGCTGTTTGTTGACACACCTCCAAGCCATGGGGTGATGGCCTACTATTCAAAATGGAAAATCTATATACTTTAGATCTCCTCGCACCAAAACGTGAAAAGTGGGGACGCCAGCATGTAGATCCGTAGTGCGACGGATTGACACTCTCAGGTTAAACAAAAATTAGCGCAAAATCAACCAATCTATTGCTGACTCAAAACGGAAAATATCTGTCTTCTATTGCCAGCGGCCGCTTTTTGCTTATACACTTAATTATTTACTTATTCATATAATAAATAAATTAATTAATAAATAAGATTATATTTCGGCGCAGACAAATACACTTATAACGGTTGCGTCTAAAAGACACAGCTACACTGCGCATAGCTGGACCATTATAAATCAAATTATAACTTAAATAACTTTATAATAAAAATTCTCTCCCCCTTGACCGTTAACATCTCTTATCAGACAGTCTAAGCGCATAAGACCAAAAGAGTTATCTTTCTTTGCAAAATTACAAGATTGATCTCCCTTAGACTGTTAATTTAAACGAATTCATACTTTCGGCAATTACCTAAAAACAAATATGTTAAAAGTCACCGCTGGCAAACTTTTTAGCTTTTAAACTTTATTCTCTCTATAACCTATCCAGTTTTCTGCGCAATTACAATACCTACTGTCTACGGTCATAGTTAAAATGCGCATTACTAAGTCGGAGTAGGTACCTCAAAAATTATCCCTATCTATCCTACTATTCATCTATTTATTTATTTATTTATTTATTTATTTATCTATTTATCTAATAAATACATGAATAAATAAATATTTTTTTACCCGAACACACACAAACACGCAGACAAATGAGAACATGAAGAGTACATGGATAAGCAGATGTGTCCTCCTCCGAAGTGTATGAAATCGAGTACATGAGGCCGGGGATATGGTGGCCCTAAAATGCCACCTATCACAAACACGCAGACAAATGAGAACATGAAGAGTACATGGATGAGCAGATGTGCCCTCCTCCGAGGTGTATGAAATCGAGTACATGAGGCCGGGGATATGGTGGCCCTAAAATGCCACCTATCTCCTTAAAACTTCTTCTCCCCAGAACAGATGTAGAATGAAAGTCCAAGCTTTTTATATATTTACCCACGGTATGCAAGGATGTAAAGACAATGCTAAAATATTGCAAAAATAAACAAAAATATCAATGTGACGTCAAATCTGGATATGTTAAGTCATCATAGCGCATGCTGATTATCTTGTCATTTTTATATGTTACTTTACATGTTTTTCTTTGCAGGTACCCCCTTTTAACCTACCGGCGCACATGTTTGCCAACTCATAAACCGTCCTTTACGGTACTCATCCCCTTTTCTTCTTCTTTCTGTACCCTTGCAGTACCGGACAAGATACAATTAAGTATCTAAAAAGTATCAATAATCACATAAAAAACAACTGGAGCTGCACGGAGTTACAAATAAAGTGTACTATACAGTATTTCCGCCATTTTGTTGTTAGCTCTGTGAGTATGTGTCAGAATGTGTCTGATTGTGTCTTAATGTGTCTGAATGCTAACCGTGCGCCTTCTCGAAAAAGACATCAAGCCGTAAGTTCCGTGTACCCGACAGCCTAACGTGGCACGAGAAAGATCCACTATGTTTATCAAAAACAGAGTAGGCGTTTACGCCGGCATAGGGCCCTTCACTTATATCATTCAAAAGAAAAACATCCATTCTTTTGCGGATCCCCCACCCATTCAAATTTTTTTATTTTTAAATTTTTATCAAAATTTCCTTTTTTTCTTTGCGGGCTCTCACTGGCTTGCCCAGTTCAGCTCTTGTCCCTAAGTACTTCACTTATAGCTGGGCACCCCCTATCCCTATGCGTTCTCTTTCTCTGCCGCAGCACTTGCGAATGAATGAATGAATGAATGAATGAATACTAGTCGCATCTACTTGTCTGCCACTGTAGAAGTGAATACGAGAAAGATATTGTCATGCATATTATCATTAATTAAAATGTGTTATTTTCAATTCAGGAAGATATTTATGGAACGATATTCGAATTAACATTTTAAGGTATCACGTGTTTATTCAGCAGGAAAATTCTTCATTAAGGGATGTGATAATCCCCTAACTATTCCTTTCGTATATTCCAAGTATATCCCAGCGATCACTAATGGTCATTAATCAGTATGAAGGTGAAAAACACTTATTGCTAGTTGCGTAGCTCTAGCTTATTTTGATCCCAGGATTAAGTCCAGATCATTAAACTGTTTCGGTTGCACGCCTTTCTGAATTAGCTGAGTAAAGATCAGATTTATAGGTAAATTTAATCCTAGTAAAAGACAGGTTCAGTACATGATGATTTTTAGAAATGACAGAATTTTTGGATGAATTAGATAGATTTCAGTTAGTTGAGCGGTTGATGAGACGAGAGATGATTGTTAGAGATCGGAATCCATTTTTATTTTATTCAAAGAATTCTTGGATAGATTCCGCTTATCCAACGAAATGTTTTGCATCTGTTAAATGATGTTAAAGATCAAATTATTGTTAAACAGACCAAAATCATGACAATATCACCGCTTAATCAGCTCCTAATGGCCTTGCAATTGTATCAAACGGATTAGGAAGGCTATTAATTTGCTGTGGCAGCATCTCATGAATTATATCTTTATTTTGTCATCGGTGACATATGGGGGTCCTCCCCCAGTTTTATGTTTTTCTCTTCTATCCCTGGCAACATTGGCCTTTGTCCTGGCTTTGAGATTTTTCCATAGTGATTTTAATTGCACACATGTCCTGTTATGCACCCAATTTCTAGAATTAAATTCATTGGTTAAATCTGACACTTTTTTCATCATTTTGTTTGTTTTCTAGTATATCGTTGCGCTTCTCAACTAGTTCGATAAGAATTTCTTTTTGAATTTCTGTAAAATTCGGAGATTTGGTTTTGTTGCTTATTTTGATGTTAATTTCACAACTTGGTTTATCGAAGATAAATGTTGTATAAGCTTAGTTCATGCAAGTAGGATTTAATTTACAGGTGTGCAACCTAACTTTCTCAGGTGAGCGGGGGTTAACTCTGACTTAACTATGGGTTACCTGAACTTGGATCACCATGTAAATCAGACTTAGGTAAACCAGAGGTACGCAACTGGCCATATTTACTTCAATTCATTGATCTCGGTTTGTGGATATACTGTTCAACCTGAGAAGACAGAAACGGCTTCATTATTGTATACACAAGTTTTAACTTTCCTCAAATAATAAGAGTACTTTAATCTCCCTGCCACACACTCTCTCTCTCTCTCTCTTTCTCTCTCTCTCTCTCTCTCTCTCTCTCTCTCTCTCTCTCTCACACACACACACACACACACACACACACATAAAAGTGGATAAACTCTGTCTCTCTATCTCTCTCTCTGACACACACACACACACGTGGATACTCTCCCACTCTGCTAAACCCCAAAAAGCGGATTCTCTCTCTCTCTCTCTCTCTCTCTCTCTCTCTCTCTCTCTCTCTCTCCCCCCGAGTGACATATCTTTCTTTATCCTTCAGTTTAGAATTCATAATTAAAGAAAAGTACAGCATTGCAGATTCAAGGATTTCTCTCTATCCATCAGTTTAAAGTTCAATGTTAAAGAAACACACGACACTGTAAACTCTCTCTCTCTCTATGGTGTTCTGTAAGGGCCAAATTGGCATTATCGCTGCTTCGCTCCTTCGACCTGAACGCGACGCGAAGTTGCGAAGTTACGATGGCGAAGGAGCGAAGATACGATGACGAAGGAGCGATGTTGCGAAGATACGATGGCGAAGGAGCGATAGTACCATCGCTCCTTCGGCTTTAAAACTTCGCTTCTTCGCTTCTTCGCCATCGTATCTTCGCAACTTCGCTTCTTCGCAACTTCGTGTTCGGAAGTTTCAAGGTGTGCATGCCAAATGTACCATGATTATTAACAATTATGGCGGAGGAAGGTAAGTATTATTTGTTTGAATGTTCCTCTAAAAGAAATCGCCAATGCACGGTAATGTCACACTGGCATACTAAATCGATACAAAATAACGCATCCACAACAAAAGTTGCAATAGTCCGTAAATAAACCAATACTGTATGTGGCTTAAATTTAACACGAACTTCCAGTAAACGGGAGTGAGACCAGGTACACCTCTAGGATCCAAAATTATTCATCTCGTACACGGATCTGAATCGCAAATGGGTATAAAAGAACTTTGGGAAAATAAAGGTGTTATGAAATGTACTATGGAAGAAAATCCGTGTAGTTGTACAGCGTGAAAAGATCTATATTACGAAAATGTGCATACATGTGTAATCTGCTTGTACTTGATGTGTATATTTAACATACATGTGCAGTATGCATGCAGTATACAGGACATCACAAGTGTGTGCCAATGTACAGTAAAAACTTCATATACAGATTACCTTACAGATTGGGAAATCTGTGGTTAATATGTTTGTTAATAAATAGGACATACTTTTCTAGAAAGTTGTAGAATTAAATTATTTCAAAAAGTCATTTAAGTTGAATGTATTTGTTAGAATATAGATATTTCAAATTTTTAGAAAGAAGGTACACTGTACACTGCAGTGCATTTTGTTCATGTAAGGTCCAGTTGTACAAAGCATAATTTTAGTAAATTGTTTATTAAAAACACTGCATTATATTATTTGCTAATTATGGTTCAATATATAATTAACCTGCAACTGGACCCAGGTAATTAGAATTATTGCAATAATTTAAGTTACATAGTACATTTTTGTTATACTTTTTAGGTACCAGTAACCCTGATATCACAGATATTTTATTTAAAATTGGCCTGGGCCAGTATGCATCTAAGTTTTTAGAAAACATGGTAAGGAAATAAAGGATCATTATCAATAAGGATATTTAGGAAATTTTCTTTTAATGGAATAAGGACTTAGAAAGACAGCAACATAAATTGTTTAATTGATAATGTATAATAAAAAATTAATATGATTAATGTATAATATGATCTAGCTTGCATATTCTGTAAATGTTTTAGGTAAAGCAAAATTGACTTTTGCAACTACCTCTGTATAAGGATTTAGGTCATTGGATGGTCTTTATATACATATTTTACTTAATATTACAATACGTGCATTGTTTAACTGAAGCTGTCATTTTTTAATAAAAACATCAATGAAATTGTGTGCTTGGGATATGTGGAATATTTTTTAAATATAGAGACTACTGCAATACATTGTCCCAACCAACTATTTGTAACCATCATTCTGCTTATATTTAGCTAGCGAAAATATCCTGAAAAAATTGGATAATTATTTTTGGTAAAAAAATATAATTATGAATTTGATTTTGATTCCTTAGGTATGATATAATTAAAGATAGATTATTAGTAAGCTGTGTGTGTGTGTGTGTGTGTGTGTGTGTGTGTGTGATAAAAAGCATTATGACATCCTAAACCACAGCATATTGATTTAATGAAATTTTGTGTCCTTATTTATTGAGAATTTAATCTTTAAAAAAGATTGGAGTAGATGAGGTAGAACAAATGTCAGAAGAGGATTTTACAAAGATTGGAATTACTTCAATGGGTTACTGCTAAGCAAGCATGTAGAAATAGCATAAAATGTATAACATTTTCTACATAATACTTGTATTTCAAAAAGTGCATGGTTGTCAGTATTTAATCTAATAGACCATTGTCTCAAAAGTAAAATATAAAAATCATTAAAATGCTACAAAATGGGGGGATGCATATATTACTTTTCTATTTTGTTATTATGCAGACAAGACAGAGAGATATACAGTGAAAACTCTTTTAGCCAGACAAATTCCTGACTAAAGATTTTTTCTTGTTCATGGAGGTTTTGATATTTTGACTGTGGATTATCTCCCCTTAACATTACAAGTTTAAAAAAAACATGTACAGGGTAGTGTATTGTAAACATATCCCATCAGAAAGCTGTCTGTTTACTTTGGAAAGGTAATGGATTTTGTTTTTAAAATCACTCTTCAGGTAAGATATTTTATGAGAGGAAGAGTACAGTATTCAATCCTCAGGGATTTTTTTCTTTTTTTTTTTTTTTTTGCTAAGAGGAGAATATTAGTAATATATAAATATGTATCTTCCTGACCTATGTTTTAGTTCACTGGAGGGGACTGTAGTTTTTCGTCTCTGTCCTGCTGTCTGTTTACAGACTATGTTTTCTACATTATTTTCATAGTGCTTTAAGATATTGCATTCAAATATGATGCATAGTTTTGTTTAATGGTGTTACAGTACCAGTTTAACCTTGAGTAATTTCTGCAATTTTTTGTGCAGTTACAGCTCTTTGAACTTAGAAATTTTTAAAATCACTCTTCAGGTAAGATATTTTATGAGAGGAAGTTAAATTACAACTAAATTACAACTAGTTGTTCCTCAATTTGAAATTATGCCTTTCACTGGTTGTTATCAAACCATGTAGGAAAGTTAATTACCTAAAGAATTTGATTATCAGTAATATGAAAACTAATGCTACATGTTTGTCTCTATCATTATTCGCCCTAGGTTGTAAAAAGGAGTAAATGATGCAGTCTGTTGTAGCCAACATTAAATTGGTTTACTGATATTATATGCCAACTTTGATTCTATATGGGGTATACTGGAGTGGAGTTGAGAGGGCAAATGGTGTTTTAGAATCAATCAAGATACCGATTATCAAGGTGGTAAGTCTTAAGCTGATGGAGTAAACTGGAGTGCCTGGAGATAGACAAAGGCTTTTGACAAGCAAGTGAAAAACTTTCTTATCCTAGATTCACTGTGGGATTCAAACCCACTCAGGAAGATGTACTTTGATCTGTAAGCATGCAATTTAATTTCATCTAATGGGGCTTTACATTCCGGTCAAGAATATTTCACTAATATCAAGACATCACCAGCTGTAGGTGAAGTGGCAGAAATATTTACCTTTGCAGTGTGCTTAGGGCAGTGTGTAGGGAGGGTTCTTTAGTGCGCCATGCATGTCCTGGCATTGGACACCAGTTTTTAAGGTCTAATCTGAAAGACCCTGTGACTGTCATTTCTAAATGGCAAGTACTTGGCAAAAGGATAGTAACTATCAGTTTTCTAGTCTTGGTCAGCCCCAGGGTGGGTTCAAACCCTGACATCCAACATACAAAGCAAGGACTCTACCGGCTGAGCAACAATAATAGTGTAAGCATGTGCCCTAGACCACTTGCCCACCAAGGTCCTAATGTTAGGGTACTTTAATAACATGAAAAGAAATTTCTGGAGAAAAATTTCATTAACAGCGACATGAAAAAAAATATCGCAAATAAAAACTAGTTACAGTTCATGTTAATTTTTTTTAAATTTACTACCTTGATTTTTATACTTTTACAAAAGGACATATATACATTAAGGACATATGGCCATTTGATATAAAAGAATCCATCTAAGTTAAACAGACTACAATATATATGAAAAGATATCACTTGTGTTTTGAGAAAAAGCACAATTTGTCTTTTAGCAGGATTTCCTTTCAAGTATACAAAATAACCTTGCTTTGATAATCATGGGCATTTTCTATTATCAATGCATTTCATTGTCAATTTGACTCTTTTCAATAGATGGATATCCTGTAACTGATTTCAAGAATTGTATCTTGTCTAGTTCAACGCTGTCCATTTTTACAAATAAGGGTGCATTCTGGTTTATAGTATCTTGTTCAGATCTACTGTAATGTTTAACAAATTTTTTAAATAAATCCTGAACAGCCTTAGCAGCATGATGTTTTTCTTTATTTGGTTGTTGCTCCTTCAGTCTGTTATTTCTGAAAGGAAAAATGAATCGTATTTAACATTCCAGAGAAAATATTGAAATACACATTTACTCGAAAAAAAGTTGGGTATAACTTGATGAAGCAAAAATAGGTTAAAACATTATGAAGACAAGAGCACCGCATGGCAGAGCATGATACGCCCGTCAAATCTGCAAGTCATTTATGTGGATATTTTGTTTATTATGAACTGTAAAGGGACTTATACAGTTCATATGAGCTGTTCATAATCAATAAGTCAATTCAATTATTCATCACAATGATACAAAATGCAGTGCACAAGTCAACAAGTACAATAAAAAACAATAGTAATTATTGAGACAATAACAATTGTTGTTTACATATTACTTATAAGCCTATGTCCACATTGTAATCAGGACAAACATGCAAACTATATGCCTGCTAAAGGTGATATCATTATAAGCTCAGTTGTATTTCTGATAATTACTGAAATATGCCCTGGACATAATTATATAAGTACCAAAAATTATGATAAAAACAATTATGTTTCTTAAGAACTGCAATTCTCTACATTGAGATCAAAGAGAATACCTAAAAATTATGGAAACTGGAGTTACAGTTCTTGTGCAATGTAGTAATTATTGAGACAATAACAATTGCTGTTTACATATTACTTATAAGCCTATGTCCACATTGTAATCAGGACAAACATGCTAACTATATGCCTGCTAAAGGTGATATCATTATAAGCTCAGTTGTATTTCTGATAATTACTAAAATATGCCCTGGACATAATTATATAAGTACCAAAAATTATGATAAAAACAATTATGTTTCTTAAGAACTGCAATTCTCTACATTGAGATCAAAGAGAATAACTAAAAATTATGGAAACTGGAGTTACAGTTCTTGTGCAATGTACTTTGTATCACTGTGTTAAGAAAATTTCAAGTTTCAACTCATTCAAACCATAGGTGTCAAAGTTATGATCCGGACAAACATGCTGGTAGTATTCAAAGGGAGATAACTCAAAAGTTAAGGAAGCTTGAGTTACTGTTCTTGTGCACTACACTTCTAATCTTTGTGATAAGTAAACATACCAAGTTTCAAAACATTCCAATCATGGTGTCAAAGTTATAATGCAGACAAACACTCTGGCTGCACACAAAGGGGAATAACTCAAAAATTAAGGAAGCTAGAGTTACGGTTCCTGTGCACTGCACTTGGCATCATCGTGGTAAGTAAGCATACTAAGTTTCAAGTCATTCTGACCATAGATGTCAAAGTTATGATCCGGCCAAACATGATAACAGCATTCAAAGGGGAATAACTCAAAAATTAAGGAAGCTAGAGTTACAGTTCCTGTGCACTGCACTTGGCATCATCGTGGTAAGTAAGCATACCAAGTTTCAAGTCATTCTGACCATAGATGTCAAAGTTATGATCCGGTCAAACATGAAAACAGCATTCAAAGGGGAATAACTCAAAAATTAAGGAAGATAGAGTTACGGTTCCTATGCACTGCACTTCGCATTATCGTGGTATGTAAGCATACCAAGTTTCAAGTCATTCTGACCATAGATATCAAAGTTATGGGCCAGACAAACCCGCCGCCAGTACGCCCGCCCATCCGCCCGCCAAGGGTGATCCCATAATACGCCCCGTCTTTGACGGGCATATAAAAAATCATTTAATCTTGGTGTTACTGTTATAAAGTTGTTGTGCAGCAGTTTGCAATATATTTTACTTACAATGAGAGGTCTCAAACTAAAGTATAATCAGAAATGTTTTACACTCAGTTGCCTGTTTGTAAAAATTAAACTTCTGAAAAGGATTTTTATTTTCTTGATAAAATGTATTTACAATCACTCGACCCAATATACACTGTATACTTAATCTTTCCATAATAAATTTGTGATTATTTAGCACTACTGAGAAATTTTGCAATGATGGCAAATGGACTAAGTCTCTTAACTCCACATTTTTTTCCATGTACATTATTCATGTAACCTGTTTACTATGCATAGAAAGGCAAATTGTGACTGTCCTAGATTACGACCAGGGATAACAATGTTCTGTTTCATTGTTATTTTACCATAATGCTTCCTGTACAGTAGTTGTGTGTATTAAATAAAAAACCTCCAAAGATAATTAGAAAAGGAATGTACATGATATATATTTTGTACCTGTATATAAAAACTCTTTTACTTAATTTCATTGCTTAGCCACTCTCAAGTTATTGTCAACATATAAAAGTGAAAAAATGTATATGTACATTTTTGGAAAGGCCATAGCAGAATAGAAAAACATTTCACTTACTATCAATAAAAGGATCATAGTTACTTTTAAATAGATACTTGCTTTATGCTTATATCTTGGTATGAAATATATTCATTCTGTTTTTCAAATTATTCAAATTCATTTTTTCTATGAAATTTTCACACTATTTTCCATAATACATTTGGTACAAAACTAACCTTGTACTTTACACTCAGTTACTGCAGTTCTACCTAGGTAATAAATAAAAAAAATAAATGTTTCTGTTCACTTCTAAAAGTTGCCATGTTTTTCAGATCTCAAGTCAGCCATTGTCAGTATTCAAACTTTATTCTACATAAGAATGATGGAATCAGCACTCTACATCCCAGTAGTTGTTACAAATTATTGTAAATACCTGTCAAAGTCTTTATTAGACTTTTTCGCTTTCTTCTGTGACTTTCTTGGTGATAAGCTGTTTTACTTTAAAAGTAGGAGCCCAGTCTGGATTTGATCAGTTTTACAGTTGAGATGGTTTGCCTGAATAATAATAATAATAATGAAAATAAATTCTTTTATTGGTAAACCGACATTACAGTATACACAAAGAGTATATAATTACAGTACATCATTTTGTCATTTACTTCAATTACCGGTAAGAAGTCTCGGTGGCCGAGTGGTCTAAAGCGCACGCTTACAGATCACAGTGCTGTTCACCGCCTGGGGTTGAATCCCACTCGAGACGGATACCTGCTGCCTCTTGCAGTATGATCAAAGTATGCTTGAAAACACTTCCTGCATCCCGCCTTAAACATTATCTTTTATAAACATTACACATATTCTTTTTACTGTAACCACTGTAATGAATTTATAAAATTCTGACAAATGATGTAATTTTTTGTCACTCATTAACTGAAGACAGTAATCACAACACACCTGGACACTCTTTAGGTATGAAATATCTTTATTAAGGCAATACATTTGTATGAAAGCACAACACATGGTGCATTGCAGTACGAACAATACATTTTTACAAACAATTACACAAAATATGTGCAATTTGATCACCAAAAATCATTATCTCATTATAAGGTATACCTTTGAAATCTCAAAAAATCAGATATTCATAACTCAGTAGGCAGTACTTTGTGGCTACTACTAAAACCAGCCCTGGGATAAAATACAGCCCGGGTAAAGCCCTGGGAAATAAACAACGCCCGGGAGGTCTGTGGTCAAGGTAAATGAATGTAATTTGAATATATTATCAAATACATAATGATAAATATGTAACATAAAAATTAAAACGATCGAGTGATAAATAAAGTGAAAATATGAATTTATCACCGTAACTTCGTAAGACGGCCATATTGTTGGGTACAGTACAGCTCAGGTGGATTCGTGAATTTCCACCCGCCGCGGTGGACAAGGTTGCCGATTAGAGGGGATTAAATTTCCACCGCGAATGAAGAGAAAAGGGATTAGAAATATTTCTGCCGCGGTGGACAGTAAAATCGTCCACCGGCAGAAAAAAAATCTCCACCGCGATGATTATTGAAAACGAAATACATTTAATTCTTAATGTGTACTGAGACATAAATAACTTGACCATACGACGAATGTTTACATGGGTGATTGATTTAGTTGTTGATCGATATTGTCCGTAATTATATCAAAATTAAAGCATAAGACTCGGGAGATTAGAGAATTCTGTGACAATTTAAAAAAAAAAAAAAAAAAAAAAAAAACAAAACGGATTTTTAAAGACTTTTTCCACGTAATTTTTAAAAATAGTTAAAGAACGAGATTATTTTTAAAAATTTAATTTACCTGAAATCGTTAGTCAAATGTGTATCAAAATTTAATCCATAAATATTGATGAATCCCGGTTTAAAGAAGAATTGTATCATAGATTTACTAATTCCAAAAAACATTTAAAGTAAAACAACATCGTCACTGATTACTTTAAGTTATATATAACTTTACAATAGGTTTTGACTTCAAGCAAAATACAACCGTGAGTTTCATTGCACGTGCCTTTACCAGTTAACCTTTACAAATGTTTTGACAGCTAGGTCAGGTATAATTAGAATGGTTATCATTTCCACGAGGCCCGAGAATCTGTCCCGTTTTTCTTTCTTTAATTTTTTTAATTATAATTTATTTAATTTATTTATTTGGTAAGAAATAAAACCCGTCCCGTGAAAATCATTTCCTCTCTTCAATAATTTTGGACTAGGAAGATTTGAAGTGTACAGTGAACATTGATTACGATAAAATGTTACCGACAAATATGGCAAGCAAATTGCACAATAATTCGAGAAACCTACATTTACGCCGTAAAACCTAGTTTTGCGGTCGTGAAACCTACTTTTACGGTCGTAAAACCAGGTTTTGCGCCGTAAAACCTACTTTTGCGATCGCAAAACCTAGTTTTACGAATTATTGTGCAATTTACGCCGTAAAACTAGTTTTTACGACCGTAAATGCAGGTTTTCAAGTTGAAATGCATTTGCGTTCGTAAATGTGAATTTACGGTGCCAAACCAAGTTTTACCACAATTGTTGTGCAATTTAAAAGAAAATATACATTTACGACCGTTAATAAAATTTACGATCGTAAAACCTGGTTTTACGAACATCCAGTAACTTAGCCAATGAGATTGCTCGTTACAAATGGCTTCGTGGCGCGCTAATTGATGTGTTGTTCAAAAATTAACAAAAATTGAGAGTGCATGTGCGTGTGTGTTATGACTTAAAAAAAACAGAAAGATAAGTAGAATATTTAAGCCATTATTAATTCATGTTTTAATAACAGTACAATTAATACTTCATTCAATATTTATTAACAAAAAAATCAATCAAGAAGCAAAAAAGATTAAATACAATTATGAAGATGCATCGCACTTCTGACACTTCTTATTCATTTTCGAAAACTATGCTTCATTAAAAGTTTTTTAAAAATGCACAATTCAAAATATATAATGTGTGATATACTTAAACTTATGTAGTAGTTTGGTTTGTAGGGGTGGATACGACGTTTTTTCTCCAAATTCTGAACGCATAATATGGCGTTTTTAATAATACTTTTTTACGGATTGTAATAAAAGAAATATTATTATTTAAAAGTTTTTATGTTAATGAATTAGTACAAAACTAAACTCTTTGACTGATTACAAACTTAATACTTTGTAGTTGTATTTTTAATTTTTGAAATAATTAAATAAATAAATAAATATATTTATTTACTTATACAAATAAATAAAAATAGGATATAAAATACAATAAAATAAAATAAAATAAAATAAAATAAAATAAAATAAAATAAAATAAAATAAAATAAAATAAAATAAAATAAATAAATAAAATAAAATATGAAGTATGTATAGCTCTAAATTAAACCTAGTAAACACGAATATTCTTTCCCTTGCAACAACAAACTTGAATTGTTAGATATAGTTTTATTATTGTTATTATTATTTTTATTATTATTATTATTATTATTATAATTATTATTATAATTTGGCTCAATCATTGATTTTTATTGACTTTACGGTATACAGTAGAGAATATGTAGCAGTAAAATAGTGTATTAATGTGTCACATATCATAATCTAATGATATTTAAAAGTATTTACAAATAAATATATTAAATAAGTGTGACACCCTTCCTAAAACACATACGAAACACAATTTGATTCACAATAATTGACTTCAATACAACGTCGAAAATAGACAAAATTTAAAAATACATATAACATAAAATTAATAGTTTAAGCTAAAAGAGAATGTACAATAGATTAGCATAGAAATTCTACTGGCATTCCTATTTTCTGTTAAAGCAATGATAAAAAATTACTTATCCGAAAAATGAATCACAAACAAGGTTCTTCATCATGTTACTCATACGAACAGGTCAATAATAAAAACAAGTAGTGTTTACAATTTTGATATAATATATCAGGTGTCAAGCTTGTATATAAATTCGAATGCATGGCTTCTTTGATATTATGGCAGACTCCGCTAGATGAGGACATACTCACGTATCCACTTGTGCCGTAGAACAATGCAGATTAATTGGGGACAATAACATAATTTACCAGTATTTACTAATAATTACCGATGTCAAATTATTATCATTATTATTTCCTTTTGTCTTCAGATTCCACGTTATTGTTTTGTTAATGCTGTACAATATCTTAATAATATCTTTAATTCACACGAATGAACAATGTTATATTTGACCCAAATAATTAAAAAAAAAAAATTATTACATTTTTAATACTTTATTTACTACCGATTACTTATACAAATAAAGTAGTTAATAGGTAATATTTATACGGTTTTAATGTCGCTGATACAACCCAGTCAGAGATATGTAATACTCTATAATATATCATTACACAAACCGTAATACCAATAATTTCTATGGCCTTATTCGATTTTTTAAAAATTGCTTTATTTAGAAAATACCACAAGCTAAATTGTTTATTATTCAATAGATCGATTAATGATTTTGATCTTATATTGTTGACACATACACTTTATCCAATCAAATAAGGGGTTACATGACATTAGAAACTATTAACCAATCAGATAACGTAAATGTTAATACTGTGCACAAGTATAAGTAAATCTATCATTTACGACGTAAAACTTGGTTTTGCGACTGATAATAAAATTAACGATCGTAAAAGTAGGTTTTACGGTGTTCATACATGTTATGATACCGTAAAACTTAGTTTTACAACGCAAATTGCACAAAAAATAAAAATATGCATTTGCGATCGCAAAACCTAGTTTTACGATCGTAAAACCTACATTTACGGTCGTAAAACCTAGTTTTACGGCGTAAATTGCACAATAATTCGTAAAACTAGGTTTTGCGATCGCAAAAATAGGTTTTACGGCGCAAAACCTGGTTTTACGACCGTAAAAGTAGGTTTCACGACCGCAAAACTAGGTTTTACGGCGTAAATGTAGGTTTCTCGAATTATTGTGCAATTTGCTTGCCATAACGGTGCAAAACCAGGTTTTACCACAATTATTGTGCATTTTTAAAGAAAATACATTTACGACCGTTAATAAAATTCACGATCGTAAAACCTGGTTTTACGAACATCAAATAAGTTAGCCAATGAGATTGCTCGTTACAAATGGCTTCGTGGCGCGCTAATTGATGTGTTGTTCAAAAATTAACAAAACTTGAGAGTGCATGTGCGTGTGTGTTATGACTAAAAAAAACAGGAAGATAAGTAGAATATTTAAGACATTATTAATTTATGTTTTAATAACAGTTCAATTAAAACTTCATTCAATATTTATTAACAAAAAAATCGATCAAGAAGTAAAAAAGATTAAATACAATTAAAGATAAATCGCACTTCTGACACTTCTTATTCATTTTCGAAAGATATGCTTTATTAAAAGTTTATTAAAAATGCACAATTCAAAATATAAAATGTGTGATATACTTAAACTTATTTACGAGTTTGGTTTGTAGGGGTGGATACGACGTGTTTTTTTTTATCCAAATTCTGAACGCATAATATGATATGGCGTTTTTAATAATACTTTTTTACGGATTGTAATAAAAGAAATATTATTATTTAAAAGTTTTTATGTTAATGGATTAGTACAAAATTAAACTATTTGACTGATTACCATCTTAATACTTTGTAGTTGTATTTTTAATTTTTGAAATAAATAAATAAATAAATAAATAAATAAATAAATAAATAAATAAATAAATAAATAAATAAATAAATAAATAAAAATAGGATATAAAATAAAAAAAAATAAAATAAAATAAAATGAAATGAAATGAAATGAAATGAAATGAAATGAAATGAAATGAAATGAAATGAAGTATATATAGCTTTAAATTGAACCTAGTGAACACGAATATTCTTTCCCTTGTAACAACAAACTTGAATTGTTAGAAATAGTATTATTATTATTATCATTATTATTATTATAATTTGGCTCAATCGGGTAAACTCGATGGGAATTGTAAGAATTTCAGAGATTTCAGCAAATCATTTTAGCACTAAAATTTATTAATCATTTATTTTTATTGACTTTACGATATACAGTAGAGAAAATGTAGCAGTAAAATAGTTTATTAATGTGCCATATATCTAATTTATTGATATTTAAAAGTATTTACAAATAAATACATTAAAAAAAGTGACACCCTGTCTAAAACACATACGAGAAACAATTTGATTCACAATTATTGATTTAAATACAATGTCGAAAATAGAGAAAATTTAAAAATAAATATTTTACGACTTTTAAACATAAAATTAAAAGTTTTAGCTGAAAGAGATTGTGCAATAGATTAGCATAGAAATTCTACTGGCATTCCTATTTTCTGTTAAAGCAATGATAAAAAATTACTTATCCGAAAAATGAATCACTAACAAGGTCCTTCATTATGTAACTCATCAACAGGTCAATAATAATAAAAGAAGTGTTTAAAATTTTGATATAACATGCCAGGTGTTAAGCTTGTATATAAATTCGAATGCATGGCTTCTTCGATATTATGGCAGACTCGGCGCTAGATGAGGACATATTCACGTATCTACTTGTGCCGTAGAACAATACAGATTAATTGGGGACCATAACATAATTTACTAGTATTAACTAATATTTACCGATGTCAAATTATTATCATTATTATTTCCTTTTGTCTTAAGATTCCACGTTATTGCATTAATTAATGCTGTACAATATCTTTATAATATGATAATATCTTTAATTCACACGAATGAACAATGTTATATTTTACCCAAATAATTATTTAAAAAATATTTTTATTATATTTTTAATACTTTATTTACTACTGATTACTTATACAAATAAAGTAGTTAATAGGTAATATTTATACAACCCGGCAGTGATTTTTAAACGGTTTTAATGTCGCTGATACAACCCAGTCAGAGATATAGAATACTCTATTATATATAATTACACAAACCCTAATACTAATACTAATTATTTTTATGGCCTTATTTGATTTTTTAAAAATTGCTTTATTTAGAAAATACCACAAGCTAAATTGTTTATTATTCAATAGATCGATTAATAATTTGATCTTATATTGTTGACACATACACTTTATCCAATCAAATAAGGGGTTACGTGACATTAAAAACTATTAACCAATCAGATAACGTAAATGTTAATACTGTGCACAAGTATAAAGTAAATTGTCATTTACGACGTAAAACTTGGTTTTGCGACTGATAATAAAATTAACGATCGTAAAAGTAGGTTTTACGGTGTTCATACATGTTATTATAGCGTAAAACTTAGTTTTACAACGCAAATTGCACAAAAAATAAAAAATATGCATTTGCGATCGCAAAACCTACTTTTACGATCGTAAAACCTACATTTACGGTCGTAAAACCTAGTTTTACGGCGTAAATTGCACAATAATTCGTAAAACTGGGTTTTGCGATCGCAAAAGTAGGTTTTACGGTGCAAAACCTGGTTTTACGACCGTAAAAGTAGGTTTTACGACCGCAAAACTAGGTTTTACGGCGTAAATGTAGGTTTCTCGAATTATTGTGCAATTTGCTTGCCATACACCGTAAATTAACATTTACGAACGCAAATGTATTTCAACTTGAAAACCTGAATTTACGGTCGTAAAACCTAGTTTTACGGCGTAAATTGCACAATAATTCGTAAAACTTGGTTTTGCGATCGCAAAAGTAGGATTTACGGCGCAAAACCTGGTTTTACGATCGTTAAAGTAGGTTTTACGACCGCAAAACTAGGTTTTACGGCGTAAATGTAGGTTTCTCGAATTATTGTGCAATTTGCTTGCCATACAAGTAGTACTTCATACACAGATAATTAAGAGAATAAAACCGCGAACCAACTTGCCGTATAACAGTGATGAGTACCTCATGAGTTTTGTCACACTTGAATTCACAGTAATTGGCTTACCGTTTGCACTATTGTCTTAACGGGTCGGGGCCATGAATATTATCAGAAGTCCATTAATTACTTAGTAATTAATGGACTTCTGATATTATTAGTAATAATACAGGATAAAGTATTTTTCTATAGAAAAACTAATGTATAGAAAGTCAATTTTCAAAAACGATTACCACACACTGTCGCTTATGATATATAAGACATGTCGATATATTACAACGATAAAATGTTATGTACATAACAAATTTCAATACATTATTCGAAAAAATGTTGTCACGATAAGATCCAATATATATCTGTTATATTTATCTAAATATATTGTTGTATTGTAGATTCATCAATGAGGATATAATTATAGTTATATTGCTCATATTCAGACAGCTTTTCTAATAAGTCATTGGTGTAAAATTTCTCCCTCTCATATCACGGACGTGTAATACTATTAAAATTCCATGCTTGTATCCAGAAAACTGTTCTTCGAATTCATTGATATAAGTCACTGGAATTATTTATTTTATTGATTAGAAGGTTTCATAAGTTTATTGGAATTATTTCTCTCTCTCTCTCTCTCTCCTCTCTCTCTCTCTCTCTCTCTCTCTCTGTGAATTTTTAAGAGTTACCTCTCTTTACTTACCCAACAATGGCCGTCTTACGAAGTTAGGCAATAAATTAATATTTTCACTTTATTTATCACTCGATCGTTTTAATTTTTATGTTACATATTTATCATTATATATTTGATAATATATTCAAATTACATTCATTTACCTTGAACACAGACCTACCGGGCGTTGTTTATTTCCCAGGGCTTTACCCGGGCTGTATTTTATCCCAGGGCTGGTTTTAAATAGTCGCAGCGGTACTTTGTACTGTCAGAAAATTATGAGGTGCCGTTTTACTATTTATTCAGTATTTTGTGATATCACTAATTCTATTTTTTGATATCACTAATTTGAATTAGTGATAACACTAATTAAACTTGATTTATTGATATCACTAAATAGAATTAGTGATATCACTAAATCGATTTTGTGATATCAAGAAATAGAATAAGTGATATCACTAATTCAATTTGATTTAGTGATATCAATAAATCGAATTAGTGATATCAATAATTCATTGACAGGAAACGAAAATAAGGAGTCCTCCCTTAAAAATAGTACCGCAGCAAATCTAAAATTAAATAATTTGAACATTGGAGACATTTGAAACAGTCAGCTATTTACATTACACCAAAAAAATGTAATAAAACCGATTGCGTGCGTTCTGTTTTTAAAGTTATTTTTATCAAATATATATTTTTATATGACAAAATTATTAATCTATATTAGATCTACCCGACAGCGATCCGCGATAACTTAGTACGAGTTCCGAGACTGAAAATCGTAGTTTTACTTCAAATATTTGTGTTTATGTATAAAAAAACTTTCTTTAATTAATAGATGACACTTTGTCTAATATTTTTACTACATAAAATGCACCCAAAGTAACAATAAAATTTTAAATAAAATGTTGATTTAACAAGTTACACGACGCGCAATAAATGCTAAGGGAGCGTTCATTGTGCTATACGATTTAGTGATATCACTAAATCGATTTTTTGATATCACTAAATCAGTTTGATTTAGTGATATCAATAAATCGAATTTGTGATATCTCTAATTCGAATTAATGATATCACTAAATCATATTAGTGATATTAATAATTAAAATTGAATTAGTGATATCACTAAATCGAATTAGTGATATCAAAAAATGGAATTGATATCAAAAAATCGAATTAGTGATATCACTAAATATTTTGTGATATCACTAATTTATTTAGTGATATCACTAATTCAATTTTAATTCAATTCAATTTTTAATTTCACTAATTTATTTAGTGATATCACTTAATCAATTTAGTGATATCACTAACTGAATTAGTGATATCACAAAATACTGAATAAATAGTAAAACGGCACCTCATAGAAAATGTACCATTTTCAGCCATCTTAAATTTTGAAATTTATTTAAATTAATCTTGTTCCCACATGCAAAGCATTCCGTAGCTGGATTTGGATTTATATAATTTTGGAACTTTAGATTCATTAATTTTCAACTGTTTGGCTTATGTTTTTTATCTATCAAACTTTGATCTTAGTGCCACTGATGAGAAATGTATTTCTGAAATGTGCACATCTGGCACATCAAAATTTAACTGGTACTTGTGTTATATATCTTTGTCATTCCGAAATGGGAACGATCTTTTAAAAATTTGGGGGTGAATTTTCAGGACGCGATTTTGACAGTAGGGCGTTATTGAAAAAAGCTGGGTCGTTTTAAGTACGGGGCGAATTTGACGTGGGCGATTTTACAGTGGGGCGATTTGACCTGATACCGTATTGTATATTTATATGTTGAATAGCAACAACGCACCTTATTCTTCCAAGATAATAATCCAAGTTCCAACAATGAAATGATTTCCGCACATGAAACAACAGCACCTATTACCACCTTCTTCATGCTTCGAAAACACGGTCAGTGACGAGCGACATCCTTGAAACCTTTGGATTTGATTTCATAAAAACCACTCTACTTGCAGCCGTAAAGATAGGCGATCTTTCCCCCACAGAAGATTGTTTGAAATAGCGTAACATCGATCATCTATCTGCATTCTGAAACCGAACAAATTGTTCTTCTGTGAATGAAAAGACAACATCCACCGTGTTGTATATCACTGACATGAGAAGTGTTGCTATGAGTAGGCGTGGCATAGTAGATCTCTCCAAACAGCATCTAGAATCTTCGGTCAAAGGTCCAAGGTTACCGCTAGGAGTCGCTTTGATCTATCACTTCCTAATAGACACGATGCCAATAAGTATGAGGCGCCGTTTCTATATTTATTCAGTATTTTAACATATGCATAAATCAATTTTTGGATATCCATAAATCGATTTTTGCATATGCAAAAATAGTCGGTATTTTTGCATATGTAAAAATCGAATTATGGATATCCAAAAAATCGATTTATGCATATGTAAAAATATTTGGTATTTTTGCATATGCAAAAATCGATTTATGGATATCCAAAAATAAATTTGTGAAATTTGAAAATACTGAGTTCTCCCCAATTATCAATCCCGAAGTAAATACTTTCCGGTATAATGTGAGAGTAATATTTTTCTCTTGTAACAAATAAAAATCGTTAATTTTCTTTATGGTTAATAAATGCACTTTCAATATTAGTGAAAAAATATAAGCCTACGCATTTTTAAAAATTTAACTGTTTATTACATTACTATTCATTACATTACCACGCGACGCTTCGCGCTACAAAATCCAACATGGCTGCTAGAAATAATAAACGGAAAGAACTAATATCAGAGGAGTATATCAAACGCATTGGGGTGTTTGGAAATTGAAGATCGACATATCGACGACCAAGCTGTCTTTATCATATCAGTAGGCCCGCACTAAATAGTTGGGGAGAAATCATTTCACACTCGCGATTTATGGATATCCATAAATCGATTTTTACATATGCAAAAATACCGACTATTTTTGCATATGCAAAAATCGATTTATGGATATCCAAAAATCGATTTATGCATATGTAAAAATGTATTTTTGCATATGCAAAAATCGATTTATGGATATCCATTAATCGAATTTTACATATGCAAAATTATTTTTGGATATCTTAAAATAATTTTACATATGTTAAATTCGATTTATGGATATCCATAAATGAATTATGCATATGCTAAAATAGTGAATAAATATAGAAACGGCGCCTCATAAATAAGCGGTTAGCGTACGCTAACCGCTTAAAAAGAAACTGACAATTTTTTTGGATAATGAAGTTGTAAATATACTTGTACACAAACGATACTAACAGGTGTAGTTGATTTCCTGAATTAAAGTTTCCAGTGAATTCTTGGTCCTTAAAGAAGACAATCCAAAATCCGATCCCCGTCTGGCGCATTGACCGCCAGCATCTTTCTATTCTCTGTAAATTCATAAAAATGTTGAACATATTTACAAAATGTATTTCACTTCCCATTCATGATAATACGGGTTGAATTATATCGTCTAATATTAGCACATGTTGCATGCTCTTATGTAGTCATTAATAAGAAGCTGAACAGTCGGCACAGTTTTTTTTTTCTTAAATTCGGTGATAACAGCATTCTTGATTCTTGAGCTTAAAACATGATCTATGTCGCTGTATTAATTTTCTGCAGATTGTACTGAACCGATAATAGCACCTTCTATTACATATTGCCTGCCGTTAAGTTGTTTTTATAAACCGATACCTTGTAAATTAATATGGTTCTTTCCTGTATTTCAAATTAATGATAGTTACCGTCATACAAAACACTTTTTGTAACTTAAGTTCATTTTTGGATAATAATTTACTCTTTAAATACAATACTGTAGAAATACTGTACCTGATTGGTGTGGGAGCTACCAATGATAACACTTTTTTCACCACTCATGGTATCACTGTGGTCCCACCGGAATGCCTTTTGCATGTCCTCCAGATAACCATTTTCAGTTCCGCGATCCATTCTGATGCATCTTGGTACTCCTATCATTTTTAAGAATTAAGTAATTTAATATAGTTTTTTCACTAAAATGTTTAATTAATCTATACACATAACTCATCCATGTAAGAGATACCTGAGATACCTTATTCTAGAGTATGTAATCTTAAGTTTATCTGCATAAAACATTTTACTAATGCTGTAAGTTTATACAGGGCGGTTGTTATCCCCTAAAGGATGTCACATCGATAACTTAACATATATAACTGGGCAAGTAACTCTTAAAATGGTTTCATATTAATAGTAAATGTACAGTGTTATTAAAACTCAATTCTGCAAATGCAAAGCAACTGATTCAATATATAATTATACATACCCGAAATTTCCTTCACATAATTCAAAAAATATGCAGCCGTAACTTTAGGATTATTGTTGGTCCTGGCAACTCGTAGCCATAAAACTCGTCGCGAAAATCTGAAATATTTAGAAAATATTTTCCAGTAACGTGCATGCCGTGGAATGTTCATGGTGTTATCATGGTACCAAAACAAGGCCAGGGTGACTTGGCTTCTACAAAACTCACACTGATTAGAGAAAAATCATCCGTGATATATGGGTTCTAGGACCTAAAGCCAAAATTTGTTCACTTCGGACGAAAATTGGGTTACTCATTTTTGCGTTTAATGTTTAAAAATCGTAAAACAATTATTAAATTGTTATAACTATTTTAACAGATAATTACAAAGGGTTTTATGCTTTGACATTTTTAATTACCTTCAAAATTGGGTCATTGGTCAAGGTCTGTATAGTAGAATATTGTCGGTATTGATGAAATCATTTGGCATATAGATGAACGGCATTGGTTTAAAGGTCAAGGTCTAAGAGGCGAAAGAATACTAACAATGGTTTACCATATGGAAAAAGCTATATGTAAAAAAAATGGAATTTCTGTTTGTATATTTTCTTAAAACGTTTCAGCTAGCCAAAATTTATCAGATTAGATTAGGTGCTAACAGAAGATACCAGTACAACGTCTACGTTTTACAATATATTAAACCTACCCACATATGGCTCCATGAATAGCTAACCCGAACGGCTTTAATTTATCGTAGCCATCAATATGGACAAGGTAGTTTGGTCCTTTGTTAAAATATCTTCTTCTCGTTAAACATTTGTGTGTTCTTAGCCCACATCTTCTGGGTCACAAATTCTCAAAAAATTCATGATAGTGTCTCTGCAATGACAAATATTGCCAACTCAACGCTTGTCGACATGATATTACAAAGGCGAAAGTAAATTGACCAGATTATACAGCTTTATTTTGCCCTTTGTGAATTTCTCGATTTTTGATTGATCGGAAACAATTCGGGTATGTTTAATGTCACCCTGTGATCGAAGAAAATTTTACATCAAAGGGTGACGAGCGGTTGACTTTACCAAAAACGTCTCATGTACAGAAAATTTGCATGCATGATTCCAAACGAATGTGTTCTAAATGATTGAAGCATTTGTTTAACAGATAACGTATGGTAAATTTCCAAGTGTATTTGAACCTAAATATGTTTACTAACAAATGACAGCCGACCAGACACTCACAATGTCGACGCGTTGACTTTTTAATAATAATAATAATAATAGTCTGAGAGGATGGCAGTCAATTTCCACCCTCGCCGATGCACAGCAAGGGCTCTTTGGGTATCAAAATTGATTGAATCCCAATCGAACATATAATATATGCATTTATATAATGTCGACTTGTCCAGATGGTGTAGGATATCATGGTTGTTTTTTTTTTTGTCATCTACTTCCATTCATTCGCACAAAATTTATTTAACGAATAATGTCGTTTAGGTGAGATTTTTAACACATGAAAGTGTACAGGCATGTCCACACAGACATATCGACCATATACTGTTATATCGACGACTTTTTTATGTGGAAGATGGAATTTTAAATTGTGCAATGTTATGCCGAACTGACCTGCTGCAATCAACTAGTGAAGATAAATAAATGTGTTGAACAAACGATTGATCAACATATATCATATACATCAACTTGTCGGCATGTGAAACAAAACATCAAAACTATGATCACATTAAAATTGAAGCTAAAAATTAACAACCAAATATCCATTTAGATTACCTGCGACAAATATTGACAACCAACTAGTCATGTAGAGTAACTGCGACAAATATTTACAACCAACTAGTCACTTAGAGTAACTGCGACAAATATTAACAACCAACTAATCATTGAAGTAAATGCGAAAAATATTTACAATCATTTAGTCATTTAAAGTAACTGCGACAAATATTAACAACCAACTAGTCATGTAAAGTAAATGCGACAAATATTAACAACCAACTAGTCATATAGAGTAAATGCGACAAATATTTACAACCAACTAGTCATTTAAAGTAACTTTAACAAATATTAACAACCAACTAGTCATGTAGAGTAAATGCGACAAATATTTACAACCAACTAGTCATTTAAAGAAACTGCGACAAATATTAACAACCAACTAGTCATGTAGAGTAAATGCGACAAATATTTACAACCAACTAGTCATGTAGAGTAAATGCGACAAATATTTACAACCAACTGGTCATTTAAAGAAACTGCGACAAATATTAACAACCAACTAGTCATGTAGAGTAAATGCGACAAATATTTACAACCAACTAGTCATTTAAATTAACTGCGACAAATGTTAACGACCAACTAGTCATGTAGAGTAAATGCAACAAAAATTTACAACCAACTAGTCATGTAGAGTAAATGCGACAAATATTTACAACCAACTAGTCATTTAAAGAAACTGCGACAAATATTAACAACCAACTAGTCATGTAGAGTAAATGTGACAAATATTTACAACCAACTAGTAATGTAGAGTAAATGCGACAAATATTTACAACCAACTAGTCATGTAGAGTAAATGCGCAAATATTAACAAAAAACTAGTCATGTAGAGTAAATGCAACAAATATTTACTACCAACTAGTCATTTAAAGTAACTGCGACACATATTAACGACCAACTAGTCATGTAGAGTAAATGCGACAAAAATTTACAACCAACTAGTCATTTAAAGAAACTGCGACAAATATTTACAACCAACTAGTCATGTAGAGTAAATGCGACAAATATTTCCAACCAACTATTCATTTAAAGTAACTGCGACAAATATTAACAATTAACTAGTCATGTAGAGTAAATGCGACAAATATTTACAACCAACTAGTCATTTAAAGTAACTGCAACAAATATTTACAACCAACTAGTCATGTAGAGTAAATGCGACAAATATTTCCAACCAACTAGTCATCTAGAGTAAATGCGTCAAATATTAACAACCAACTAGTCATGTAGAGTAAATGCGACAAATATTTACAACCAACAAGTCATGAAGAGTAAATGCGACAAATATTTACAACCAACTAGTCATTTAAAGTAACTGCAACAAATATTTACAACCAACTGGTCATGTAGAGTAAATGCGACAAATATTTACAACCAACTATTCATTTAAAGTAACTGTAACAAATATTTACAACCAACTAGTCATGTAGAGTAAATGCGTCAAATATTAACTACCAACTAGTCATGTAGAGTAAATGCAAAATATATTTACAACCAACTAGTCATGTAGAGTAACTGCGACAAATATTAACAACCAACTAATCATTGAAGTAAATGCGAAAAATATTAACAACCAACTAGTCATGTAGAGTAAATGCGACAAATATTAACAACCAACTAATCATTGAAGTAAATGCGAAAAATATTTACAACCATTTAGTCATTTAAAGTTACTGCGACAAATATTAACAACCAACTAGTCATGTAGAGTAAATGCGACAAATATTAACAACCAACTTGTCATGTAGAGTAAATGCGACAAACATTTTAAACCAACTAGTCATTTAAAGTAACTGTAACAAATATTTACAACCAACTGGTCATGTAGAGTAAATGCGACAAATATTTACAACCAATTATTCATTTAAAGTAACTGTAACAAATATTTACAACCAACTAGTCATGTAGAGTAAATGCGTCAAATATTAACAACCAACTAGTCATGTAGAGTAAATGCGACAAATATTTACAACCAACTAGTCATTTAAAGTAACTGCAAGAAATATTTACAACCAACTAGTCATGTAGAGTAAATGCGACAAATATTAACAACCAACTAGTCATGTAGAGTAAATGCGACAAATATTTACAACCAACTAGTCATTTAAAGTAACTGCAACAAATATAAACAACCAACTAGTCATGTAGAGTAAATGTGACAAATATTAACAACCAAACAGTCATGTAGAGTAAATGCGACAAATATTTACAACCAACTAGTCATGTAGAGTAAATGCGCAAATATTAACAACCAACTAGTCATGTAGAGTAAATGCGACAAATATTAACAACCAACTAGTCATTTAAAGTAACTGCAACAAATATTAACAACCAACTTGTCATGTAGAGTAAATGTGACAAATATTAACAACCAAATAGTCATGTAGAGTAAACGCGACAAATATTTACAACCAACTAGTCATGTAGAGTAAATGCGCAAATATTAACAACCAACTAGTCATGTAGAGTAAATGCGACAAATATTAACAACCAACTAGTCATTTAAAGTAACTGCAACAAATATTTACACCAAAGTAGTCATTTAAAGTAACTGCAACAAATATTTACAACCAACTAGTCATGTAGAGTAAATGCGACAAATATTAACAACCAACTAGTCATGTAGAGCAAATGCGACAAATATTTACAACCAACTAGTCATGTAGAGTAAATGCGACAAATATTTACACCAAAGTAGTCATTTAAAGTAACTGCAACAAATATTTACATCCAACTAGTCATTTAGAGTAAATGCGACAAATATTTACAACCAACTAGTCCTTTAAAGTAACTGCAACAAATATTAACGACCATCTAGTGATGTAGAGTCAATGCGTCAAATATTAACAACCAACTAGTCATATAGAGTAAATGCGACAAATATTTACAACCAACTAGTCATGAAGAGTAAATGCGACAAATATTTACAACCAACTAGTCATTTAAAGTAACTGCAACAAATATTAACGACCATCTAGTGATGTAGAGTCAATGCGTCAAATATTAACAACCAACTAGTCATGTAGAGTAAATGCGACAAATATTTACAACCAACTAGTCATGAAGAGTAAATGCGACAAATATTTACAACCAACTAGTCATTTAAAGTAACTGCAACAAATATTTACAACCAACTGGTCATGTAGAGTAAATGCGACAAATATTAACAACCAACTATTCATTTAAAGTAACTGTAACAAATATTTACAACCAACTAGTCATGTAGAGTAAATGCGTCAAATATTAACAACCAACTAGTCATGTAGAGTAAATGCGAAATATATTTACAACCAACTAGTCATGTAGAGTAACTGCGACAAATATTAACAACCAACTAATCATTGAAGTAAATGCGAAAAATATTAACAACCAACTAGTCATGTAGAGTAAATGCGACAAATATTAACAACCAACTAATCATTGAAGTAAATGCGAAAAATATTTACAACCATTTAGTCATTTAAAGTAACTGCGACAAATATTAACAACCAACTAGTCATGTAGAGTAAATGCGACAAACATTTTAAACCAACTAGTCATTTAAAGTAACTGTAACAAATTTTTACAACCAACTGGTCATGTAGAGTAAATGCGACAAATATTTACAACCAACTATTCATTTAAAGTAACTGTAACAAATATTTACAACCAACTAGTCATGTAGAGTAAATGCGTCAAATATCAACAACCAACTAGTCATGTAGAGTAAATGCGACAAATATTTACAACCAACTAGTCATTTAAAGTAACTGCAACAAATATTTACAACCATCTAGTCATGTAGAGTAAATGCGACAAATATTAACAACCAACTATTCATTTAAAGTAACTGTAACAAATATTAACAACCAACTAGTCATGTAGATTAAATGCGACAAATATTAACAACCAACTAGTCATTTAAAGTAACTGCAACAAATATTTACAACCAACTAGTCATGTAGAGTAAATGCGACAAATATTAACAACCAACTAGTCATGTAGAGTAAATTCGACAAATATTTACACCAAAGTAGTCATTTAAAGTAACTGCAACAAATATTTACAACCAACTAGTCATGTAGAGTAAATGCGACAAATATTAACAACCAACTAGTCATGTAGAGCAAATGCGACAAATATTTACAACCAACTAGTCATGTAGAGTAAATGCGACAAATATTCACACCAAAGTAGTCATTTAAAGTAAGTGCAACAAATATTTACATCCAACTAGTCATTTAGAGTAAATGCGACAAATATTTACAACCAACTAGTCCTTTAAAGTAACTGCAACAAATATTAACGACCAACTAGTCATGTAGAGTAAATGCGACAAATATTTACAACCAACTAGTCATTTAAAGAAACTGCGACAAAAATTAACAACCAACTAGTCATGTAGAGTAAATGCGACAAATATTTACAACCATCTAGTCATTTAAATTAACTGCAACAAATGTTACAACCAACTAGTCATGTAGAGTAAATGCAACAAAAATTTACAACCAACTAGTCATGTAGAGTAAATGCGACAAATATTTACAACAAACTAGTCATTTAAAGAAACTGCGACAAATATTAACAACCAACTAGTCATGTAGAGTAAATCCGAGAAATATTTACAACCAACTAGTCATGTAGAGTAAATGCGACAAATATTTACAACCAACTAGTCATGTAGAGTAAATGCGCAAATATTAACAAAAAACTAGTCATGTAGAGTAAATGCGACAAATATTTACTACCAACTAGTCATTTAAAGTAACTGCGACACATATTAACGACCAACGAGTCATGTAGAGTAAATGCGACAAAAATTTACAACCAACTAGTCATTTAAAGTAACTGCGACAAATATTTACAACCAACTAGTCATGTAGAGTAAATGCGACAAATATTAACAACCAACTAGTCATGTAGAGTAAATGCGACAAATATTTACAACCAACTAGTCATTTAAAGTAACTGCAACAAATATTAACAACCAACTAGTCATGTAGAGTAAATGTGACAAATATTAACAACCAAATAGTCATGTAGAGTAAATGCGACAAATATTTACAACCAACTAGTCATGTAGAGTAAATGCGCAAATATTAACAACCAACTAGTCATGTAGAGTAAATGCGACAAATATTAACAACCAACTAGTCATTTAAAGTAACTGCAACAAATATTAACAACCAACTTGTCATGTAGAGTAAATGCGACAAATATTTACAACCAACTATTCATTTAAAGTAACTGTTACAAATATTAACAAACAACTAGTCATGTAGATTAAATGCGACAAATATTAACAACCAACTAGTCATTTAAAGTAACTGCGACAAATATTTACAACCAACTAGTCATGTAGAGTAAATGCGACAAATATTAACAACCAACTAGTCATGTAGAGTAAATGCGACAAATATTAACAACCAACTAGTCATGTAGAGTAAATGCGACAAATATTCACACCAAAGTAGTCATTTAAAGTAACTGCAACAAATATTTACAACCAACTAGTCATGTAGAGTAAATGCGACAAATATTAACAACCAACTAGTCATGTAGAGTAAATGCGACAAACATTTTAAACCAACTAGTCATTTAAAGTAACTGTAACAAATATTTACAACCAACTGGTCATGTAGAGTAAATGCGACAAATATTAACAACCAACTATTCATTTAAAGTAACTGTAACAAATATTTACAACCAACTAGTCATGTAGAGTAAATGCGTCAAATATTAACAACCAACTAGTCATGTAGAGTAAATGCGAAATATATTTACAACCAACTAGTCATGTAGAGTAACTGCGACAAATATTAACAACCAACTAATCATTGAAGTAAATGCGAAAAATATTAACAACCAACTAGTCATGTAGAGTAAATGCGACAAATATTAACAACCAACTAATCATTGAAGTAAATGCGAAAAATATTTACAACCATTTAGTCATTTAAAGTAACTGCGACAAATATTAACAACCAACTAGTCATGTAGAGTAAATGCGACAAACATTTTAAACCAACTAGTCATTTAAAGTAACTGTAACAAATATTTACAACCAACTGGTCATGTAGAGTAAATGCGACAAATATTTACAACCAACTATTCATTTAAAGTAACTGTAACAAATATTTACAACCAACTAGTCATGTAGAGTAAATGCGTCAAATATTAACAACCAAGTAGTCATGTAGAGTAAATGCGACAAATATTTACAATCATCTAGTCATTTAAAGTAACTGCAACAAATATTTACAACCAACTAGTCATGTAGAGTAAATGCGACAAATATTAACAACCAACTAGTCATGTAGAGTAAATGCGACTAATATTTACAACCATTTAGTCATTTAAAGTAACTGCAACAAATATAAACAACCAACTAGTCATGTAGAGTAAATGTGACAAATATTAACAACCAACTAGTCATGTAGAGTAAATGCGACAAATATTTACAACCAACTAGTGATGTAGAGTAAATGCGCAAATATTAACAACCAACCAGTCATGTAGAGTAAATGCGACAAATATTAACAACCAACTAGTCATGTAGAGTAAATGCGACAAATATTCACACCAAAGTAGTCATTTAAAGTAAGTGCAACAAATATTTACATCCAACTAGTCATTTAGAGTAAATGCGACAAATATTAACAACCAACTAGTCATTTAAAGTAACTGCAACAAATATTAACAACCAACTTGTCATGTAGAGTAAATGCGAAAATTATTTACAACCATTTAGTCATTTAAAGTAACTGCGACAAATATTTACAACCAATTAGTCATGTAGAGTAAATGCGACAAATATTAACAACCAACTAGTCATGTAGAGTAAATGCGACAAATATTAACAACCAACTAGTCATGTAGAATAAATTCGACAAATATTTACACCAAAGTAGTCATTTAAAGTAACTGCAACAAATATTTACAACCAACTAGTCATGGAGAGTAAATGCGACAAATACTAACAACCAACTAGTCATGTAGAGCAAATGCGACAAATATTTACAACCAACTAGTCATGTAGAGTAAATGCGACAAATATTTACACCAAAGTAGTCATTTAAAGTAACTGCAACAAATATTTACATCCAACTAGTCATTTAGAGTAAATGCGACAAATATTTACAACCAACTAGTCCTTTAAAGTAACTGCAACAAATATTAACGACCAACTAGTCATGTTGAGAAAATGCGACAAATATTTACAACCAACTAGTCATTTAAAGAAACTGCGACAAATATTAACAACCAACTAGTCATGTAGAGTAAATGCGACAAATATTTACAACCAACTAGTCATTTAAATTAACTGCGACAAATGTTAACGACCAACTAGTCATGTAGAGTAAATGCAACAAAAATTTACAACCAACTAGTCATGTAGAGTAAATGCGACAAATATTTACAACCAACTAGTCATTTAAAGAAACCGCGACAAATATTAACAACCAACTAGTCATGTAGAGTAAATGCGACAAATATTTACAACCAACTAGTCATGTAGAGTAAATGCGACAAATATTTACAACCAACTAGTCATGTAGAGTAAATGCGCAAAATATTAACAAAAACTAGTCATGTGGAGTAAATGCGACAAATATTTACTACCAACTAGTCATTTAAAGTAACTGCGACACATATTAACGACCAACTAGTCATGTAGAGTAAATGCGACAAAAATATACAACCAACTAGTCATTTAAAGAAACTGCGACAAATATTTACAACCAACTAGTCATGTAGAGTAAATGCGACAAATATTTCCAACCAACTATTCATTTAAAGTAACTGCGAGAAATATTAACAACCAACTAGTCATTTAAAGTAACTGTAACAAATATTTACAACCAACTGGTCATGTAGAGTAAATGCGACAAATATTTACAACCAACTATTCATTTAAAGTAACTGTAACAAATATTTACAACCAACTAGTCATGTACAGTAAATGCGTCAAATATTAACAACCAACTAGTCATGTAGAGTAAATGCAACAAATATTTACAACCAACTAGTCATTTAAAGTAACTGCAACAAATATTAACAACCAACTAGTCATGTAGAGTAAATGTGACAAATATTAACAACCAAATAGTAATGTAGAGTAAATGCGACAAATATTTACAACCAACTAGTCATGTAGAGTAAATGCGGAAATATTAACAACCAACTAGTCATGTAGAGTAAATGCGACAAATATTTACAACCAACTAGTCATTTAAAGAAACTGCGACAAATATTTACAACCAACTAGTCATGTAGAGTAAATGCGACAAATATTTCCAACCAACTATTCATTTAAAGTAACTGCGAGAAATATTAACAATTAACTAGTCATGTAGAGTAAATGCGACAAATATTTACAACCAACTAGTCATTTAAAGTAACTGCAACAAATATTTACAACCAACTAGTCATGTAGAGTAAATGCGACAAATATTTCCAACCAACTAGTCATCTAGAGTAAATGCGTCAAATATTAACAACCAACTAGTCATGTAGAGTAAATGCGACAAATATTTACAAACAACTAGTCATGAAGAGTAAATGCGACAAATATTTACAACCAACTGGTCATGTAGAGTAAATGCGACAAATATTAACAACCAACTATTCATTTAAAGTAACTGTAACAAATATTTACAACCAACTAGTCATGTAGAGTAAATGCGTCAAATATTAACAACCAACTAGTCATGTAGAGTAAATGCGAAATATATTTACAACCGACTAGTCATGTAGAGTAACTGCGACAAATATTAACAACCAACTAATCATTGAAGTAAATGCGAAAAATATTAACAACCAACTAATCATGTAGAGTAAATGCGACAAATATTAACAACCAACTAATCATTGAAGTAAATGCGAAAAATATTTATAACCATTTAGTCATTTAAAGTAACTGCGACAAATATTAACAACCAACTAGTCATGTAGAGTAAATGCGACAAATATTAACAACCAACTAGTCATGTAGAGTAAATGCGACAAACATTTCCAACCAACTATTCATTTAAAGTAACTGCGAGAAATATTAACAATTAACTAGTCATGTAGAGTAAATGCGACAAATATTTACAACCAACTAGTCATTTAAAGTAACTGCAACAAATATTTACAACCAACTAGTCATGTAGAGTAAATGCGACAAATATTTCCAACCAACTAGTCATCTAGAGTAAATGCGTCAAATATTAACAACCAACTAGTCATGTAGAGTAAATGCGACAAATATTTACAAACAACTAGTCATGAAGAGTAAATGCGACAAATATTTACAACCAACTGGTCATGTAGAGTAAATGCGACAAATATTTACAAACAACTAGTCATGAAGAGTAAATGCGACAAATATTTACAACCAACTGGTCATGTAGAGTAAATGCGACAAATATTAACAACCAACTATTCATTTAAAGTAACTGTAACAAATATTTACAACCAACTAGTCATGTAGAGTAAATGCGTCAAATATTAACAACCAACTAGTCATGTAGAGTAAATGCGAAATATATTTACAACCGACTAGTCATGTAGAGTAACTGCGACAAATATTAACAACCAACTAATCATTGAAGTAAATGCGAAAAATATTAACAACCAACTAATCATGTAGAGTAAATGCGACAAATATTAACAACCAACTAATCATTGAAGTAAATGCGAAAAATATTTATAACCATTTAGTCATTTAAAGTAACTGCGACAAATATTAACAACCAACTAGTCATGTAGAGTAAATGCGACAAATATTAACAACCAACTAGTCATGTAGAGTAAATGCGACAAACATTTTAAACCAACTAGTCATTTAAAGTAACTGTAACAAATATTTACAACCAACTGGTCATGTAGAGTAAATGCGACAAATATTTACAACCAACTATTCATTTAAAGTAACTGTAACAAATATTTACAACCAACTAGTCATGTACAGTAAATGCGTCAAATATTAACAACCAACTAGTCATGTAGAGTAAATGCAACAAATATTTACAACCAACTAGTCATTTAAAGTAACTGCAACAAATATTAACAACCAACTAGTCATGTAGAGTAAATGTGACAAATATTAACAACCAAATAGTAATGTAGAGTAAATGCGACAAATATTTACAACCAACTAGTCATGTAGAGTAAATGCGGAAATATTAACAACCAACTAGTCATGTAGAGTAAATGCGACAAATATTTACAACCAACTAGTCATTTAAAGAAACTGCGACAAATATTTACAACCAACTAGTCATGTAGAGTAAATGCGACAAATATTTCCAACCAACTATTCATTTAAAGTAACTGCGAGAAATATTAACAATTAACTAGTCATGTAGAGTAAATGCGACAAATATTTACAACCAACTAGTCATTTAAAGTAACTGCAACAAATATTTACAACCAACTAGTCATGTAGAGTAAATGCGACAAATATTTCCAACCAACTAGTCATCTAGAGTAAATGCGTCAAATATTAACAACCAACTAGTCATGTAGAGTAAATGCGACAAATATTTACAAACAACTAGTCATGAAGAGTAAATGCGACAAATATTTACAACCAACTGGTCATGTAGAGTAAATGCGACAAATATTAACAACCAACTATTCATTTAAAGTAACTGTAACAAATATTTACAACCAACTAGTCATGTAGAGTAAATGCGTCAAATATTAACAACCAACTAGTCATGTAGAGTAAATGCGAAATATATTTACAACCGACTAGTCATGTAGAGTAACTGCGACAAATATTAACAACCAACTAATCATTGAAGTAAATGCGAAAAATATTAACAACCAACTAATCATGTAGAGTAAATGCGACAAATATTAACAACCAACTAATCATTGAAGTAAATGCGAAAAATATTTATAACCATTTAGTCATTTAAAGTAACTGCGACAAATATTAACAACCAACTAGTCATGTAGAGTAAATGCGACAAATATTAACAACCAACTAGTCATGTAGAGTAAATGCGACAAACATTTTAAACCAACTAGTCATTTAAAGTAACTGTAACAAATATTTACAACCAACTGGTCATGTAGAGTAAATGCGACAAATATTTACAACCAACTATTCATTTAAAGTAACTGTAACAAATATTTACAACCAACTAGTCATGTACAGTAAATGCGTCAAATATTAACAACCAACTAGTCATGTAGAGTAAATGCAACAAATATTTACAACCAACTAGTCATTTAAAGTAACTGCAACAAATATTAACAACCAACTAGTCATGTAGAGTAAATGTGACAAATATTAACAACCAAATAGTAATGTAGAGTAAATGCGACAAATATTTACAACCAACTAGTCATGTAGAGTAAATGCGGAAATATTAACAACCAACTAGTCATGTAGAGTAAATGCGACAAATATTAACAACCAACTAGTCATTTAAAGAAACTGCAACAAATATTAACAACCAACTTGTCATGTAGAGTAAATGCGACAAATATTTACAACCAACTATTCATTTAAAGTAACTGTTACAAATATTAACAACCAACTAGTCATGTAGATTAAATGCGACAAATATTAACCACCAACTAGTCATTTAAAGTAACTGCGACAAATATTTACAACCAACTAGTCATGTAGAGTAAATGCGACAAATATTAACAACCAACTAGTCATGTAGAGTAAATGCGACAAATATTTACACCAAAGTAGTCATTTAAAGTAACTGCAACAAATATTTACAACCAACTAGTCATGTAGAGTAAATGCGACAAATATTAACAACCAACTAGTCATGTAGAGCAAATGCAACAAATATTTACAACCAACTAGTCATGTAGAGTAAATGCGACAAATATTTACACCAAAGTAGTCATTTAAAGTAACTGCAACAAATATTTACATCCAACTAGTCATTTAGAGTAAATGCGACAAATATTTACAACCAACTAGTCCTTTAAAGTAACTGCAACAAATATTAACGACCAACTAGTCATGTAGAGTAAATGCAACAAAAATTTACAACCAACTAGTCATGTAGAGTAAATGCGACAAATATTTACAACCAACTAGTCATTTAAAGAAACTGCGACAAATATTAACAACCAACTAGTCATGTAGAGTAAATGCGACAAATATTTACAACCAACTAGTCATGTAGAGTAAATGCGACAAATATTTACAACCAACTAGTCAAGTAGAGTAAATGCGCAAATATTAACAAAAAACTAGTCATGTAGAGTAAATGCGACAAATATTTACTACCAACTAGTCATTTAAAGTAACTGCGACACATATTAACGACCAACTAGTCATGTAGAGTAAATGCGACAAAAATTTACAACCAACTAGTCATTTAAAGAAACTGCGAAAAATATTTACAACCAACTAGTCATGTAGAGTAAATGCGACAAATATTTACAACCAACTAGTCATTTAAAGTAACTGCAACAAATATTTACAACCAACTAGTCATGTAGAGTAAATGCGACAAATATTTCCAACCAACTAGTCATCTAGAGTAAATGCGTCAAATATTAACAACCAACTAGTCATGTAGAGTAAATGCGACAAATATTTACAACCAACTAGTCATGAAGAGTAAATGCGACAAATATTTACAACCACCTAATCATTTAAAGTAACTGCAACAAATATTTCGAACCAACTAGTCATAAAGAGTAAATGCGTCAAATATTAACAGCCAACTAGTCATGTAGAGTAAATGCGACAATTATTTACAACCAACTAGTCATGAAGAGTAAATGCGACAAATATTTACAACCAACTAGTCATTTAAAGTAACTGCAACAAATATTTACAACCAACTAGTCATGTAGAGTAAATGCGACAAATATTTACAACCAACTAGTCATGAAGAGTAAATGCGACAAATATTTACAACTAACTGGTCATGTAGAGTAAATGCGACAAATATTAACAACCAACTATTCATTTAAAGTAACTGTAACAAATATTTACAACCAACTAGTCATGTAGAGTAAATGCGTCAAATATTAACAACCAACTAGTCATGTAGAGTAAATGCGAAATATATTTACAACCGACTAGTCATGTAGAGTAACTGCGACAAATATTAACAACCAACTAATCATTGAAGTAAATGCGAAAAATATTAACAACCAACTAGTCATGTAGAGTAAATGCGACAAATATTAACAACCAACTTATCATTGAAGTAAATGCAAAAAAATATTTATAACCATTTAGTCATTTAAAGTAACTGCGACAAATATTAACAACCAACTAGTCATGTAGAGTAAATGCGACAAATATTAACAACCAACTAGTCATGTAGAGTAAATGCGACAAACATTTTAAACCAACTAGTCATTTAAAGTAACTGTAACAAATATTTACAACCAACTGGTCATGTAGAGTAAATGCGACAAATATTTACAACCAACTATTCATTTAAAGTAACTGTAACAAATATTTACAACCAACTAGTCATGTACAGTAAATGCGTCAAATATTAACAACCAACTAGTCATGTAGAGTAAATGCAACAAATATTTACAACCAACTAGTCATTTAAAGTAACTGCAACAAATATTAACAACCAACTAGTCATGTAGAGTAAATGTGACAAATATTAACAACCAAATAGTAATGTAGAGTAAATGCGACAAATATTTACAACCAACTAGTCATGTAGAGTAAATGCGACAAATATTAACAACCAACTAGTCATGTAGAGTAAATGCGACAAATATTAACAACCAATTTGTCATGTAGAGTAAATGCGACAAATATTTACAACCAACTATTCATTTAAAGTAACTGTTACAAATATTAACAACCAACTAGTCATGTAGATTAAATGCGACAAATATTAACCACCAACTAGTCATTTAAAGTAACTGCGACAAATATTTACAACCAACTAGTCATGTAGAGCAAATGCGACAAATATTTACAACCAACTAGTCATGTAGAGTAAATGCGACAAATATTTACACCAAAGTAGTCATTTAAAGTAACTGCAACAAATATTTACATCCAACTAGTCATTTAGAGTAAATGCGACAAATATTTACAACCAACTAGTCCTTTAAAGTAACTGCAACAAATATTAACGACCAACTAGTCATGTAGAGTAAATGCGACAAATATTTACAACCAACTAGTCATTTAAAGAAACTGCGACAAATATTAACAACCAACTAGTCATGTAGAGTAAATGCGACAAATATTTACAACCAACTAGTCATTTAAATTAACTGCGACAAATGCTAACGACCAACTAGTCATGTAGAGTAAATGCAACAAAAATTTACAACCAACTAGTCATGTAGAGTAAATGCGACAAATATTTACAACCAACTAGTCATTTAAAGAAACTGCGACAAATATTAACAACCAACTAGTCATGTAGAGTAAATGCGACAAATATTTACGACCAACTAGTCATGTAGAGTAAATGCGACAAATATTTACAACCAACTAGTCATGTAGAGTAAATGCGCAAATATTAACAAAAAACTAGTCATGTAGAGTAAATGCGACAAATATTTACTACCAACTAGTCATTTAAAGTAACTGCGACACATATTAACGACCAACTAGTCATGTAGAGTAAATGCGACAAAAATTTACAACCAACTAGTCATTTAAAGAAACTGCGAAAAATATTTACAACCAACTAGTCATGTAGAGTAAATGCGACAAATATTTCCAACCAACTATTCATTTAAAGTAACTGCGACAAATATTAACAATTAACTAGTCATGTAGAGTAAATGCGACAAATATTTACAACCAACTAGTCATTTAAAGTAACTGCAACAAATATTTACAACCAACTAGTCATGTAGAGTAAATGCGACAAATATTTCCAACCAACTAGTCATCTAGAGTAAATGCGTCAAATATTAACAACCAACTAGTCATGTAGAGTAAATGCGACAAATATTTACAACCAACTAGTCATGAAGAGTAAATTCGACAAATATTTACAACCAACTAGTCATTTAAAGTAACTGCAACAAATATTTCCAACCAACTAGTCATGTAGAGTAAATGCGTCAAATATTAACAACCAACTAGTCATGTAGAGTAAATGCGACAAATATTTACAACCAACTAGTCATGAAGAGTAAATGCGACAAATATTTACAACCAACTAGTCATTTAAAGTAACTGCAACAAATATTTACAACCAACTAGTCATGTAGAGTAAATGCGACAAATATTTACAACCAACTAGTCATGAAGAGTAAATGCGACAAATATTTACAACCAACTGGTCATGTAGAGTAAATGCGACAAATATTAACAACCAACTATTCATTTAAAGTAACTGTAACAAATATTTACAACCAACTAGTCATGTAGAGTAAATGCGTCAAATATTAACAACCAACTAGTCATGTAGAGTAAATGCGAAATATATTTACAACCGACTAGTCATGTAGAGTAACTGCGACAAATATTAACAACCAACTAATCATTGAAGTAAATGCGAAAAATATTAACAACCAACTAATCATGTAGAGTAAATGCGACAAATATTAACAACCAACTAATCATTGAAGTAAATGCGAAAAATATTTATAACCATTTAGTCATTTAAAGTAACTGCGACAAATATTAACAACCAACTAGTCATGTAGAGTAAATGCGACAAATATTAACAACCAACTAGTCATGTAGAGTAAATGCGACAAACATTTTAAACCAACTAGTCATTTAAAGTAACTGTAACAAATATTTACAACCAACTGGTCATGTAGAGTAAATGCGACAAATATTTACAACCAACTATTCATTTAAAGTAACTGTAACAAATATTTACAACCAACTAGTCATGTACAGTAAATGCGTCAAATATTAACAACCAACTAGTCATGTAGAGTAAATGCAACAAATATTTACAACCAACTAGTCATTTAAAGTAACTGCAACAAATATTAACAACCAACTAGTCATGTAGAGTAAATGTGACAAATATTAACAACCAAATAGTAATGTAGAGTAAATGCGACAAATATTTACAACCAACTAGTCATGTAGAGTAAATGCGGAAATATTAACAACCAACTAGTCATGTAGAGTAAATGCGACAAATATTAACAACCAACTAGTCATTTAAAGTAACTGCAACAAATACTAACAACCAACTTGTCATGTAGAGTAAATGCGACAAATATTTACAACCAACTATTCATTTAAAGTAACTGTTACAAATATTAACAACCAACTAGTCATGTAGATTAAATGCGACAAATATTAACCACCAACTAGTCATTTAAAGTAACTGCGACAAATATTTACAACCAACTAGTCATGTAGAGTAAATGCGACAAATATTAACAACCAACTAGTCATGTAGAGTAAATGCGACAAATATTTACACCAAAGTAGTCATTTAAAGTAACTGCAACAAATATTTACAACCAACTAGTCATGTAGAGTAAATGCGACAAATATTAACAACCAACTAGTCATGTAGAGCAAATGCAACAAATATTTACAACCAACTAGTCATGTAGAGTAAATGCGACAAATATTTACACCAAAGTAGTCATTTAAAGTAACTGCAACAAATATTTACATCCAACTAGTCATTTAGAGTAAATGCGACAAATATTTACAACCAACTAGTCCTTTAAAGTAACTGCAACAAATATTAACGAACAACTAGTCATGTAGAGTAAATGCAACAAAAATTTACAACCAACTAGTCATGTAGAGTAAATGCGACAAATATTTACAACCAACTAGTCATTTAAAGAAACTGCGACAAATATTAACAACCAACTAGTCATGTAGAGTAAATGCGACAAATATTTACAACCAACTAGTCATGTAGAGTAAATGCGACAAATATTTACAACCAACTAGTCAAGTAGAGTAAATGCGCAAATATTAACAAAAAACTAGTCATGTAGAGTAAATGCGACAAATATTTACTACCAACTAGTCATTTAAAGTAACTGCGACACATATTAACGACCAACTAGTCATGTAGAGTAAATGCGACAAAAATTTACAACCAACTAGTCATTTAAAGAAACTGCGAAAAATATTTACAACCAACTAGTCATGTAGAGTAAATGCGACAAATATTTACAACCAACTAGTCATTTAAAGTAACTGCAACAAATATTTACAACCAACTAGTCATGTAGAGTAAATGCGACAAATATTTCCAACCAACTAGTCATCTAGAGTAAATGCGTCAAATATTAACAACCAACTAGTCATGTAGAGTAAATGCGACAAATATTTACAACCAACTAGTCATGAAGAGTAAATGCGACAAATATTTACAACCACCTAATCATTTAAAGTAACTGCAACAAATATTTCGAACCAACTAGTCATAAAGAGTAAATGCGTCAAATATTAACAGCCAACTAGTCATGTAGAGTAAATGCGACAAATATTTACAACCAACTAGTCATGAAGAGTAAATGCGACAAATATTTACAACCAACTAGTCATTTAAAGTAACTGCAACAAATATTTACAACCAACTAGTCATGTAGAGTAAATGCGACAAATATTTACAACCAACTAGTCATGAAGAGTAAATGCGACAAATATTTACAACTAACTGGTCATGTAGAGTAAATGCGACAAATATTAACAACCAACTATTCATTTAAAGTAACTGTAACAAATATTTACAACCAACTAGTCATGTAGAGTAAATGCGTCAAATATTAACAACCAACTAGTCATGTAGAGTAAATGCGAAATATATTTACAACCGACTAGTCATGTAGAGTAACTGCGACAAATATTAACAACCAACTAATCATTGAAGTAAATGCGAAAAATATTAACAACCAACTAGTCATGTAGAGTAAATGCGACAAATATTAACAACCAACTTATCATTGAAGTAAATGCAAAAAAATATTTATAACCATTTAGTCATTTAAAGTAACTGCGACAAATATTAACAACCAACTAGTCATGTAGAGTAAATGCGACAAATATTAACAACCAACTAGTCATGTAGAGTAAATGCGACAAACATTTTAAACCAACTAGTCATTTAAAGTAACTGTAACAAATATTTACAACCAACTGGTCATGTAGAGTAAATGCGACAAATATTTACAACCAACTATTCATTTAAAGTAACTGTAACAAATATTTACAACCAACTAGTCATGTACAGTAAATGCGTCAAATATTAACAACCAACTAGTCATGTAGAGTAAATGCAACAAATATTTACAACCAACTAGTCATTTAAAGTAACTGCAACAAATATTAACAACCAACTAGTCATGTAGAGTAAATGTGACAAATATTAACAACCAAATAGTAATGTAGAGTAAATGCGACAAATATTTACAACCAACTAGTCATGTAGAGTAAATGCGACAAATATTAACAACCAACTAGTCATGTAGAGTAAATGCGACAAATATTAACAACCAATTTGTCATGTAGAGTAAATGCGACAAATATTTACAACCAACTATTCATTTAAAGTAACTGTTACAAATATTAACAACCAACTAGTCATGTAGATTAAATGCGACAAATATTAACCACCAACTAGTCATTTAAAGTAACTGCGACAAATATTTACAACCAACTAGTCATGTAGAGCAAATGCGACAAATATTTAAAACCAACTAGTCATGTAGAGTAAATGCGACAAATATTTACACCAAAGTAGTCATTTAAAGTAACTGCAACAAATATTTACATCCAACTAGTCATTTAGAGTAAATGCGACAAATATTTACAACCAACTAGTCCTTTAAAGTAACTGCAACAAATATTAACGACCAACTAGTCATGTAGAGTAAATGCGACAAATATTTACAACCAACTAGTCATTTAAAGAAACTGCGACAAATATTAACAACCAACTAGTCATGTAGAGTAAATGCGACAAATATTTACAACCAACTAGTCATTTAAATTAACTGCGACAAATGCTAACGACCAACTAGTCATGTAGAGTAAATGCAACAAAAATTTACAACCAACTAGTCATGTAGAGTAAATGCGACAAATATTTACAACCAACTAGTCATTTAAAGAAACTGCGACAAATATTAACAACCAACTAGTCATGTAGAGTAAATGCGACAAATATTTACAACCAACTAGTCATGTAGAGTAAATGCGACAAATATTTACAACCAACTAGTCATGTAGAGTAAATGCGGAAATATTAACAAAAAACTAGTCATGTAGAGTAAATGCGACAAATATTTACTACCAACTAGTCATTTAAAGTAACTGCGACACATATTAACGACCAACTAGTCATGTAGAGTAAATGCGACAAAAATTTACAACCAACTAGTCATTTAAAGAAACTGCGAAAAATATTTACAACCAACTAGTCATGTAGAGTAAATGCGACAAATATTTCCAACCAACTATTTATTTAAAGTAACTGCGACAAATATTAACAATTAACTAGTCATGTAGAGTAAATGCGACAAATATTTACAACCAACTAGTCATTTAAAGTAACTGCAACAAATATTTACAACCAACTAGTCATGTAGAGTAAATGCGACAAATATTTCCAACCAACTAGTCATCTAGAGTAAATGCGTCAAATATTAACAACCAACTAGTCATGTAGAGTAAATGCGACAAATATTTACAACCAACTAGTCATGAAGAGTAAATTCGACAAATATTTACAACCAACTAGTCATTTAAAGTAACTGCAACAAATATTTCCAACCAACTAGTCATGTAGAGTAAATGCGTCAAATATTAACAACCAACTAGTCATGTAGAGTAAATGCGACAAATATTTACAACCAACTAGTCATGAAGAGTAAATGCGACAAATATTTACAACCAACTAGTCATTTAAAGTAACTGCAACAAATATTTACAACCAACTAGTCATGTAGAGTAAATGCGACAAATATTTACAACCAACTAGTCATGAAGAGTAAATGCGACAAATATTTACAACCAACTGGTCATGTAGAGTAAATGCGACAAATATTAACAACCAACTATTCATTTAAAGTAACTGTAACAAATATTTACAACCAACTAGTCATGTAGAGTAAATGCGTCAAATATTAACAACCAACTAGTCATGTAGAGTAAATGCGAAATATATTTACAACCGACTAGTCATGTGGAGTAACTGCGACAAATATTAACAACCAACTAATCATTGAAGTAAATGCGAAAAATATTAACAACCAACTAGTCATGTAGAGTAAATGCGACAAATATTAACAACCAACTAATCATTGAAGTAAATGCAAAAAAATATTTATAACCATTTAGTCATTTAAAGTAACTGCGACAAATATTATACAACCAACTAGTCATGTAGAGTAAATGCGACAAATATTAACAACCAACTAGTCATGTAGAGTAAATGCGACAAACATTTTAAACCAACTAGTCATTTAAAGTAACTGTAACAAATATTTACAACCAACTGGTCATGTAGAGTAAATGCGTCAAATATTAACAACCAACTAGTCATGTAGAGTAAATGCAACAAATATTTACAACCACTAGTCATTTAAAGTAACTGCAACAAATATTAACAACCAACTAGTCATGTAGAGTAAATGCGACAAATATTAACAACCAAATAGTAATGTAGAGTAAATGCGACAAATATTTACAACCAACTAGTCATGTAGAGTAAATGCGCAAATATTAACAACCAACTAGTCATGTAGAGTAAATGCGACAAATATTAACAACCAACTAGTCATTTAAAGTAACTGCAACAAATATTTCCAACCAACTAGTCATGTAGAGTAAATGCGTCAAATATTAACAACCAACATGTCATGTGGAGTAAATGCGACAAATATTTACAACCAACTAGTCATGAAGAGTAAATGCGACAAATATTTACAACCAACTAGTCATTTAAAGTAACTGCAACAAATATTTACAACCAACTAGTCATGTAGAGTAAATGCGACAAATATTTACAACCAACTAGTCATGAAGAGTAAATGCGACAAATATTTACAACCAACTGGTCATGTAGAGTAAATGCGACAAATATTAACAACCAACTATTCATTTAAAGTAACTGTAACAAATATTTACAACCAACTAGTCATGTAGAGTAAATGCGTCAAATATTAACAACCAACTAGTCATGTAGAGTAAATGCGAAATATATTTACAACCGACTAGTCATGTGGAGTAACTGCGACAAATATTAACAACCAACTAATCATTGAAGTAAATGCGAAAAATATTAACAACCAACTAGTCATGTAGAGTAAATGCGACAAATATTAACAACCAACTAATCATTGAAGTAAATGCAAAAAAATATTTATAACCATTTAATCATTTAAAGTAACTGCGACAAATATTATACAACCAACTAGTCATGTAGAGTAAATGCGACAAATATTAACAACCAACTAATCATGTAGAGTAAATGCGACAAACATTTTAAACCAACTTGTCATTTAAAGTAACTGTAACAAATATTTACAACCAACTGGTCATGTAGAGTAAATGCGACAAATATTTACAACCAACTATTCATTTAAAGTAACTGTAACAAATATTTACAACCAACTAGTCATGTAGAGTAAATGCGTCAAATATTAACAACCAACTAGTCATGTAGAGTAAATGCAACAAATATTTACAACCAACTAGTCATTTAAAGTAACTGCAACAAATATTAACAACCAACTAGTCATGTAGAGTAAATGTGACAAATATTAACAACCAAATAGTCATGTAGAGTAAATGCGACAAATATTTACAACCAACTAGTCATGTAGAGTAAATGCGCAAATATTAACAACCAACTAGTCATGTAGAGTAAATGCGACAAATATTTACAACCAACTAGTCATTTAAAGTAACTGCAACAAATATTAACAACCAACTTGTCATGTAGAGTAAATGCGACAAATATTTACTACCAACTATTCATTTAAAGTAACTGTTACAAATATTAACAACCAACTAGTCATGTAGATTAAATGCGACAAATATTAACCACCAACTAGTCATTTAAAGTAACTGCAACAAATATTTACAACCAACTAGTCATGTAGAGTAAATGCGACAAATATTAACAACCAACTAGTCATGTAGAGTAAATGCGACAAATATTTACACCAAAGTAGTCATTTAAAGTAACTGCAACAAATATTTACAACCAACTAATCATTGAAGTAAATGCGAAAAATATTTACAACCATTTAGTCATTTAAAGTAACTGCGACAAATATTAACAACCAACTAGTCATGTAGAGTAAATGCGACCAACATTTTAAACCAACTAGTCATTTAAAGTAACTGTAACAAATATTTACAACCAACTGGTCATGTAGAGAAAATGCGACAAATATTTACAACCAACTATTCATTTAAATTAACTGTAACAAATATTTACAACCAACTAGTCATGTAGAGTAAATGCGTCAAATATTAACAACCAACTAGTCATGTAGAGTAAATGCGACAAATATTTACAACCAACTAGTCATTTAAAGTAACTGCAACAAATATTTACAACCAACTAGTCATGTAGAGTAAATGCGACAAATATTAACAACCAACTAGTCATGTAGAGTAAATGCGACAAATATTTACAACCAACTAGTCATTTAAAGTAACTGCAACAAATATTAACAACCAACTAGTCATGTAGAGTAAATGCGACAAATATTAACAACCAACTAGTCATGTAGAGTAAATGCGACAAATATTTACAACCAACTAGTCATGTAGAGTAAATGCGCAAATATTAACAACCAACTAGTCATGTAGAGTAAATGCGACAAATATTAACAACCAACTAGTCATTTAAAGTAACTGCAACAAATATTAACAACCAACTTGTCATGTAGAGTAAATGCGACAAATATTTACAACCAACTATTCATTTAAAGTAACTGCGACTAATATTTACAACCAACTAGTCATGTAGAGTAAATGCGACAAATATTAACAACCAACTAGTCATGTAGAGTAAATGCGACAAATATTTACACCAAAGTAGTCATTTAAAGTAACTGCAACAAATATTTACAACCAACTAGTCATGTAGAGTAAATGCGACAAATATTAACAACCAACTAGTCATGTAGAGCAAATGCGACAAATATTTACAACCAACTAGTCATGTAGAGTAAATGCGACAAATATTTACACCAAAGTAGTCATTTAAAGTAACTGCAACAAATATTTACATCCAACTAGTCATTTAGAGTAAATGCGACAAATATTTACAACCAACTAGTCATGTAGAGTAAATGCGACAAATATTAACAACCAACTAGTCATGTAGAGTAAATGCGACAAATATTTACAACCAACTAGTCATTTAAAGTAACTGCAACAAATATTTACAACCAACTAGTCATGTAGAGTAAATGCGACAAATATTAACAACCAACTAGTCATGTAGAGTAAATGCGACAAATATTTACAACCGACTAGTCATTTAAAGTAACTGCAACAAATATTAACAACCAACTAGTCATGTAGAGTAAATGCGACAAATATTAACAACCAACTAGTCATGTAGAGTAAATGCGACAAATATTTACAACCAACTAGTCATGTAGAGTAAATGCGCAAATATTAACAACCAACTAGTCATGTAGAGTAAATGCGACAAATATTAACAACCAACTAGTCATTTAAAGTAACTGCAACAAATATTAACAACCAACTTGTCATGTAGAGTAAATGCGACAAATATTTACAACCAACTATTCATTTAAAGTAACTGCGACAAATATTTACAACCAACTAGTCATGTAGAGTAAATGCGACAAATATTAACAACCAACTAGTCATGTAGAGTAAATGCGACAAATATTTACACCAAAGTAGTCATTTAAAGTAACTGCAACAAATATTTACAACCAACTAGTCATGTAGAGTAAATGCGACAAATATTAACAACCAACTAGTCATGTAGAGCAAATGCGACAAATATTTACAACCAACTAGTCATGTAGAGTAAATGCGACAAATATTTACACCAAAGTAGTCATTTAAAGTAACTGCAACAAATATTTACATCCAACTAATCATTTAGAGTAAATGCGACAAATATTTACAACCAACTAGTCCTTTAAAGTAACTGCAACAAATATTAACGACCAACTAGTCATGTAGAGTAAATGCGACAAATGTTTACAACCAGCTAGTGATTTAAAGTTACTGCGACAAATATTAACGACCAACTAGTCATGTAGAGTAAATGCGACAAATATTAACAACCAACTAGTCATGTAGAGTAACTGCGACATATTTTAACAACAAACCAGTCATTTGGAGTAACTGTGACAAAAATTTACAACCAACCAATTAATTTCGTTTTACAAGGAATTGCGGATTGAACCCAGAACGAAAATTAAAAAAAGTTACTGTCGTATGTATAATAACCTTCCAGCAGCCAAGCCGTGTTTAAAAAGCAGTCTCATTGCCAAGCTTCGACATCCCAAATTTTGGTCCGCTTCCTTGTATTTCATCCTTTTGATATAAGAAATAATTGCTTTACCATAGAATAGAAGGATGATGATTTGCAAATAATAATAATAATAATTATAATAAATTTAAATATGGAGAGCAAAAAAAAAAAAAAAAAAAAAAAATCCTCTGCTTTCGAACGTATGCGTACGTTATGTTACCTCAGAACTACATGTTAGAAAAGACGTTTACCCATACACCGGATAGAATTGTTTTATGCAATTTACCAGCTAAACATTTATTAAATCTGAAGTGAAGAATTTTTTAAACAAACCCATTCCATTTAATTAGTCCGGAGAAGTCCAAAGGATATTTTCATCCGAAATTTATTCAGTAATTAAGCATTTACAGGGTGAGAATAGCATACTTTTTATCAAATAGTTACGCAATCTTAACTCATAGTCTGGGAGATTTATAAAAAGAAATCTACTAAATCTACCATGCTCATGCTTTAAATCCATGTTAAGAATTTCGGTCATTTGTTTAGGAATGTGTAACAAAAACTCAATAATGCAGTTGCACATACTAATTGATGTACATGTATATAAAATCTCAGTGATGTATATGTACTAATTACTTGGACTGCAGTAATGATTTGTTCCAACGTCCAGTTGCCACGTCTACTTATATTCATTCTTATTCTTTTAAAGTGTCGTTTCAGGGTACGGTTACTACAAAAGACATGCATTTATGTGCATTTTAAGTGTCAAAAGATTAAGACCAAAATAATCTTCATAGTTCAAAATTGCATAAACTAAATTCATTATATAGCCTATAAATTATAACCATGATAAAAATATTCTCTGACTTTCTTATCAAGCAATGATTCGGCCATTTTGTGACATGTGTAAGGTCACTTCCAAACACGAAGAAGCGAAGTTGCGAAGAAACGATGGCGAAGGAGCGAAGTTTTAAAGGCGAAGGAGCGATGATACCATCGCTCTTTCGCCATCGTATCTTCGCAACTTCGCTCCTTCGTCATCGTATCTTCGCTCCTTCGCCATCGAAACTTCGCAACTTCGCGTTCAGATTGAAGGAGCGATGCAGCGATAATGCCAATTTGGCCCTAACACAACACCATACTCTCTCTCTCTCTCTCTCTCTCTCTCTCTCTCTCTCTCTCTCCATTTTATCATCTTATTAATAGACACATAAATACAGATGAAAAACAAAATGTCCCTCTCACTCTATCTCTTACTATCATCGGTGATAAATGTTAAAATTTACTCTCTCTCTCTCTTTCTCTTTGTTAATTCCCCTTCGTGCAATAAGTTTCCTAGACTTTCTTAAATTCGTATGTCTTGCCACTATTCAGTACTTCAGACGGATTTAGATAATGTGACAGGCGGTTGTCGGAGTTTAATGTCTACATGTGGCCTTTCGGCCATTGTACAGACTATTTACTTTTGATAAAATTTGTTGTCAGGATTGTAGCAAAGCAGGAGAAAGCCCGGGAGAAGCGGCCGCCAAGCACCAAGACGAATACCTCGCGACAAGAACCTGGGGATAACAGTACCAGGCTATGTGGAGCCTGCGAAGAGAAAATTTTGAAATTTTGATAACAAATAAAGTGGATGGGGTTATTTGAAACCTGTATCCGAAATGGGGATCTTTACTAATGGGGGGGTCGAATGCATGGATGTCTATTGATATAAGTGAAAGGGGACCTATGCCTGCGTAAACGCCTACTCTGTTTTCGATAAACGTAGGGGACCTTTATCGTGCCCCGTTAGGCTGTTGGGTACACGGAACCTAAGGCTTAACGTCTCATTCGAAAGACGCATACTTCATATTCAAACACATTCAGACAAATTCTGACACATACAGAACTAACAACAAAAGATCGAAAATACTGTATAGTACGTTTATTTGTCTATTTTTCCCGCCTTGCTGCACCAGTTATTTTTTTATTTGATTTTAGACACTAAAATTATGATACTTGATTGTATCTTTGCCAGTACTGCACGGGTACAGTAAAGAAGAGGAAAAGGGGTGGGGCCGTAAAGGACGGCTTATGAGTTGACGAACAGGTGCTTCGATAGGTTAAAAGGGGGTACCTGAAAAATAATACACATATAAGACAAGACAATCATCATAAGATGACTTAAGATATCCAGATTTGACGCCACATTGCTTTTTTAATTTTTTCCCCATAGTTAAGCATTGTCCTTACATCCTTACATACCGTCGATACACATATAAAAAGCTTGGACTTTCATTCCACATCTGTTCTGGGGAGAAGAAGTTTTAAGGAGATAGGTGGTTTTTAAGGCCACTGTCATGTGCTACTTTTGAATTTTTATGAAATAATACAATTGTCATATGCTACTTTTTAATTCACGGTATTACTTCATAAAACTTCAAAAGTAGCACATGACACCACCTTATTCCAGGCCTCATGTACTCGATTTTGTGCTTCCATACACCTCGGAGGAGGACACATCTGCTCATCCATATACACGCCATGTTCTCATTTGTATGCGTGATTTGTGTATTCCGGTAAAAAGAAAAAAGAATCATTTATTATTTATCGATCTATTTAAATATTAGATAAATAAATGGATAAATAAATGGATAGATAAGGAAATAATTTTGAAGTGCCTACGCCGGTGTAATGAAGTATTTTGACCCGGGTTGAAAATTGACCCGGGGGGGGGGGGGGGGGGGGGGGCTCATATTTCAAAAGTTTGAAAATTGAAATTGAGACCAGCTGTGTTGAATTACGACCCTACCCCGTTGAAAACTGAACCGGATCGTGGAATTTTGATCAGTAAACCGGGTCTAAATTCAACAGGTTAAAACAGATAATAATAATGAATTGATGTTTGTTTTTTCAAGTTGTTGGGTTTTTTTGTGGTTTGTATTGCGGAGGTGGGGGGGGGGGGGGGGTTAATGATATAGGTTTCAGTCAATCTGTCTGTCTGTCATTCTCCCTGTCTACCTGTCCGACACTTACAGTACCTGCTTTATGTAAGTAACTCCTGTTACTATTTTAACTACCTTAAAATAAGCAGTGTGAAAATTTGTTCGCTAATATATATATATATTGTACATGTAATAATATTTTGCCTGCATTGTTTGATTCTTTTAGATTTCGTGGTTAATTGAACTTGTCTTTCATTCAAAATTGGCCCTATTAAGTGTACATGTTTTAGCTGAAAATCCCTTTTTTTCTATTTAGACAGACTACAATCGTCTTCTGTATTAGTGATCATCTCCTCTACGACTTTTGACCAAGAATTCTGAAATCTTAAACATGTTGAGGGTGAGGGCGGATGTATTCAAAATTATTATTAACGTTTTCGAATACCAATCGGGACAGATTTAAGTGTGAGATCTAGAAAGTTTGTCGCTTGCAGAAGGTCAGTGGTTATTTCTCTGGCACTCCGGTTTTCTCCACCATCCTTGAGCTGACCGCCTCGATATAAATGAAAGAATCTTGACTGGGGCGTTAAACTCTAATATATAGTGTTCCTAGAAATTACTGAGGAATTCTGATGAAAACCGAATTTCTAAAACTATCCATTAATCACAATAAATACACCGAAAAAGTCCTCTATTTCCCGAAATACCAATGGGTTCGAAATGTTATCATAAAATAATCTCAACAATTTTTAGGAAAATGTTAGTAAATTTGAATTTTTAAAATTAAAAATTAAAATTAAAATTAATATTTTGAAATTTCTAAAGATGATTAAAGTAAGTTTGAAACTAACGACGGAGAAATGACGACTGAAAGCCGTGGTGGAGTTAAATACAACCAGCAGAATTAAAATACAAGACAACACTTGGGTACTCGAGACCAATACATAAACGACATTATATTGGCTGCGCGTGCATTATACAGAATTACGAAAGCCGAATCGTGTCAGTTTGAAAAAATAAAAAATATTAAATTTCATGTAATTACGAGAAAAATTCATGTTATTACAAGAAAAATTAATGTCATTACGAGAAATTTTAATGCTTTGAAAGGTGTTTATTTTGTCTCGGTACAATGCACACATACACAATCTCAGTAGTAGGGCAGACGACTATTGGAAGTTTTAGAAAACTTCGTAGATGGTTTATGATATATTACCATACATTTTGTTATTGTTGTTGATTTATTGTTTACTTACTGGTATTTTATATTTATAATTATTCACTCAGTATACCCTTTCGTCTGTCTTTATGCAATTTTATTTTTATTCTATGAACTTTTTAAACTTCACGGGGGAAAACGTGGTACCCGGGTTTATAGTAATTGTTGGGTAACCTAAAATGAAGCCAATGGGCCTTAACGCTCACCTGAGAATGTGTTCCATATTTTGAATACTAAGTACTAAACTAGAATTGTGATGTGCCCGTTTTATTTAAATCAGTATGATCCTCAAGTCTATTGATTAACACCTGCTATTGACCTAATTTCTCTTCTCAAATTGATGTACAATAAAACCTGCTATAGAGTCCACCTCTTTATAAAGTCCAACTTTCTATAACAACCCGTCTGAAGGATCCACAATGGATTTTACTATAAAATGAATCTCTATATAGTCCACCTATCTAATGTTAATAAAGCCCCCCCCCCCCTTTTTCAGTCCCGAAATGACTCCTGAACCTGCCTGTAAATTCCACTTTTAAATATCTTTCTTAAAATTTTATAATTTTCGAAAAGTTTATGCAATAATAATCAGCCGAGTTTCTTTTAAATTTATAATGTAATGGTGTTTAACGTCCCAGTCAAGAATATTTCACTTATATCGAGACGTCGCCAACCTTTGGCGAAGGTTCAGAAATTTTGCCTGTGCGTTGCGCTGATGGCATTATACATCAGGATTCTTTAGCGTGCCAAGACGTGACACGGGACCTCGTTTATTTTAAGTTCCCACCTTTCAAAGCATTAAAATGTCGTAATTACATGAATTTTTCTCATAATTACATGAATTTTTTCTCATAATAACATGAATTTTTTCTCATAATAACATGAATTATTCTTGTAATTACATGAATTTTTCTCGTAATAACATGAATTTTTCTTGTAATTACATGAATTTTTCTTTTAAAAACGCGAATTTTTCTAGTAATTACATGAATTTTTCTCGTAATTACATGAATTTTTCTTGTAATTACATGAATTTATCTTGTAATAACGCGAATTTTTCTCGTAATTACATAAATTTTTCTCGTAATTACATAAAACTTTCTCGTTATTACGTGTACATAAAACTTTCTCGTAATAACGTGAATTTTTTCTCGTAATAACATGAATTTTTTCGTAATTACATGAATTTTTCTTGTAATAACATGAGTTTTTTCTCGTAATGACAAGAATTTTTCTCGCAATTACATGAATTTTTCTCGAAATAACGTGAATTTTTCTCGTAATCACGTGAATTTTTTTCGTAATTACATGAATTTTTCTCGTATTAACGTGAACTTTTCTCGTAATTACATGAAATTTTATACTTTTTATTTTTTTAAACTGGCACGAATCGGCTTTTTTTTTTTTTTTTTTACAGAATTAATGAATGATGTGGTTAAACATTTTTATGTTACGGTACAGGAAGAGTTCTCGGGAAATGAATATTTAAACGTTGTCCTTCTTGTATCAAACAATATCCCTCTGTACAATTAAAATGCATCTAGTGTTCATAAAAATTAAAATGACACATTTTTATGAAATGGATCGATACCCACTTTGAGATGTTAAGGTTTAATTGCTATTAAAATTTCATCCACTAACCAAACAATAATTTTAACATACTCAAAATTTTGAAATAAACAACTTTCAGTAAACATTTATGAAAAATAACATAAATGTTTAGAAAAAATAGGACCATCGTAAAATAAACGCGTAACTTTCGCGAAATAACGCATAACTTTCGCGTAATGACGCGTTACGTTTTATAAAGGTAACTTATTTTTGTATTGTCATTCTGGAATTTTAAAAAAGCACTCAACCCATGCCGATCGCTCAGTATCATAATATCCGTTGCTGTCGGATATATATACCGTGTACTATATTATGATTTACTTGTTATGATTTACTGATTTCTGTCTAGTTTTATTCTGGATTAGAAACGTATAAAACACACGCACGCACGCACGCACGCACGCACACACACACACACACACACACACACCATGTTGAACAACGTCCAGATCATAGACAGATCAAAACTCTGTAGTTTGTGGAGAGGGTCAATACTCAACAGGGTCAATTTTCAACGAAATGAGGTCATAATTTGTCGGGAAAAACATTTTTCAAGCTGTTGAAAAATGACCCCGGGTATAAATTTCACGAATTTTGGTCTCAATTTTCAACGTTGAAAAAGCATCCCCGGTTCTATATTCAATGTTGAAAAATGAACCCCGGGTCAAAATACTTCATTACACCGGCAGTAGGTGTTGTTATTGCGCCAAAGTCTTTTGGCTCGCCAGCGGTGACTTTTAATATATAGGTTTTTTAGGTTAGGCGCCGAAAGTAATGAAATTGGTGTGTTTAACAGTCTAGGGGAGATGAATCTTGTAATTTTAGAAAGAAAGATAACTCTTTTGTTCTTATGCGTGAAGACTGCCTGTTAAAAGATGTTAACGGTCAAAGGGGAGACAGTTTTGATTTAAGTTATTTAACTTTGAATTTGGACTTATGATGGTCAAGCTACGCGCAGTTTAGCTGTGTCTTTAGACGCTACCGTCACAAGTATTTTGATCTGCACCGGAAGAGATTATTTTTTAATTTTATATTTATCCATCTATTTATTTATTAAATAAATAAAAAATGGATATATGAAAGTGACCGCTGGCGAGAGGAGACAGTAATTTACCGTTTTAGGTCAGCAATATGTTATTTAATTTTGAATAGTAGGCCGACACCCCATGGCTCGGGGATGTGTGTCAACAAATAGCTGTACCTACTACTTTGTTAGAGCCATATCTGAAAGAAGTTTGAATGTTTGCTGATAAAACGGAGACTATTGTCTATGTTGATATCAGTAAGAAGGTTTGTAAAAGGAATGGACTAACTTGACCAAGAAGTTGCGGGAGGGTTTGGTTAGCACCAGCTCGGTCGCTTGATCTGCAGCCTCATTACCATGGATACCCCGATATGGGAAGGAATCCAGGCGATGGTGGCATTGAGTTTGACCGCCACGTACCGTGTAGGATATGCACACTAAAACTGGTTTTCCTAGTCTCATCCTAGAGCCATCGGTATAAATTTTGTTCCTCTGGTTGTATTATGAGTCAATGAATTCTTGTGCTAGTGGGCCGCTGTCGGATATTTTTTATTTATCTGACTGCGGAGGCTGAGGTCGGTACTAACATCCAGATACAACCAGGGAGGCTTGGAAGGTTTTTTTTTTTTTTTTTTTTTTTTTTTTTTTTGATACTGATTAAGGCCCATTTCGGCTATTTTATGTTTGGTTTTGAAACCGTAGGGCTCCATTTTCTATAACATTTTTTGTATGCGAAGCAGTCCTCTAATGTGTCGTTAAGGGAGCGGTCCTGGCCCAGAAACGTAACGTCAGAAGATCGTGGCGCATCTTGAGTGGGAGTTCTCCGAAAATAGGGTGTTTATAGGCGTGCTTATAATGGCTCCAAGAGCAAGCCTGAGTGCCCTATGTTGTAATATATCAAGCTGGGACAGGGTGGTCTTATCCGCTGAACTGTAGGCTTGAGATGCGTAGTCGAGCTGGGAGCGGAAAAGTGATTTGTATAATAATAATAAATAATAATAATAGTAAATCTTTTATTGGTATACTGGATTACAGTGTTCACCATTTAACATACATAGTACATACTGCATAAACAAGACTTAAAACAATAAGAGATAGTTACATAAGCTATAATTAGACTTATATATAACATTTTTACTGCTTCATATAACAAGTATAAGTCTGTTCTGTTCCTTACTTCTAAAACGGTAATGTAATATTTGTAAAGAGTCTGACATTCTGACCATGTTTCAGGATCCAATTATTATGCTGTGTATTCCACTGTCGATGGTACCTGCTGGTGTTTTACTTCATATCGGGGAATTGATCTCGTGGTAACACAACATATTGCGTCTTCTGATGTTACCGCCGCTGCTCGGGTTCAAACTCTTAACTGGGGAATTTAGCTCATAATACTCGTTTTAATTTCTGCATCTTAAGATCTTAAAAAGATAAGTCCAGGTCGCATTTTACCAAACATTTATTTCCAACTTCACATCGTAAGCCATTATATATACAGCATAATAATTAATAAAGTTACTTTTCGTTAGAATAATCTTTGAACAAAATAAAATTAAACGCGATACACAATTAAAATGAAACGCGCACAATAGTAAAATCAAACTGAGTGCCTCTTTATTATTAAGTATAAGAAGCATTTGAATTTATTTACATAGATAAGAATACATTATTATTATTATTATTATTATTATTTTTATTTACCAATAACGATTTTAATTTATTTAGACACAATTATTTTTTTTAACTTAATATTTCCCAACATTTGAATTTATATTTTAGACACGAATTTAACAAACCTTAAAAAGATAAGTCCAGGTCGCATTTTACCAAACATTTATTTTCGACCAATCTCAAGATTCTCAAGATTCTTTATTACACTCTGCACCACGGAGGTGGTATTAGAGGTTAAACTGTACAACATATACATATATACAATGACAGTACACATAATACATAAGTAAAGCTTGATTTTCGACAACAAAATAGATATAATTACACGTATGACAAAATCATACATAAAGTTACTAATACAATGTAACATGTTTGATACTTAAGTGTAATATTTTAAGCCATCTTTTATAAACTTACATAAATTTAACAATTCCATCATGTTTGTACTATTCAATAAGTATTGTAATTTTAGAATATTTGGTTTTACATAATATCTTTTCTTTATATATTTTATTCTATTGATTTTAAAGAAGCTACATTTCAATAAAAAAATGAAATTCGTCCCCAATTTTATCAGAATTACAAAGAGTACATATTCTGTCATTCCTATCTACATTAACCCACAGTTACATACATTCAAGCTTTCTTTAAAAAAAATAATTATTTTACAGGTTTCAGGGACTTCTTGGACTTAAGAAAACTAATTACACAAATGCCTTTAAATGCTATCAGAAGTCCATAATTACTTAAGTAATTAATGGACTTCTGCTTATAATTATTTATCTAGATATTGAACAAACTTAGCCAAATGATATTTTAATTATATAATTTAAAACTTTACTTTACTTCAAATTTAATAAACTTTCGATAAATCCTTTCCATGATAAACTTTCCTTATTTATTTATTTATTTATTTATTTATTTATTTATTTATTTATTTATTTATTAAAACAATCCAATTTTTACACCATTACACAATGATCTTTTTATATAATTAGAATATAATTACTGATTAACAAAAAATGAGACTGGATTCACGCGAGTTCTTCAAGAGAGAAAATTCAAAAGGGTTTAATAATTAATATCATCGAGGTTGTTGGGTTAAATTTAAAGTTGTCCGACTTTAGATCAGTTCGGCACATTTTCCCATATCTATCGTAGCCGTTGCGTTTTTCATTTCGTGTATCGCTTTGGGACAATCACTTCCGACTATCACCTATGACTTGATTTTGGTAAGTAGCTGAATCTTTCCATGCACCTTTTAATTAACAGTTTTACTGCGCAGATATCCGTTGATATACACGTATTCAGATTTTATAACCACAGGGGCTTAGTGTTAGGATTTTTGTTTTAAAGATAATTTATTTGTGTTTTTATAAAGGTTGATAAAAGTTCATACATATTGATAACTTTGCCTGAAATCCATTTTTAACAAACTTAAAAAAATTCCGAAATGTATAGCATTATAATATATTTCGTAATTTTTGGAAGTTTGTTAAAAATGGATTCCAAGCCCCTGTGGTTATAACGAAGATACAAACAACAACATGCATAAGTATCAGACATAATAACGAGACCGTAGTGTTGGAGGTAGGGAGAAAAACATTGAGGACTTGATTTTACTTTTATGAGATGTGATTGTAACCCGGGGTTCCATCACATTCAAAACTACGAGAATCCGATGGTTTGTTTTACAAATTTATTAACATCTATCAATACGATATGTTGTACAGCTTACACATAAATCTATGGTACAAAGTTAATCGACAATATATGAATTAAAAGATCGAATTACCGACTGAATTATCCCAAGACTTGATCAACAATAGAGTAAGTATAATACTTTAAAATATGAATTATCTGACAATCCGGATAAATGTAGCGGTCTGGGTAGCTCAGTGGTGGAACACTTGCCTAAAGTGTGGGAGGTCCCAGGTTCGATCCCTGGTCAGACCCTGCATTTTTTCTCCCTCCTTTTACATGAATAAAAATAAAAGTAAGCTTACTGGACATCTGATTATTACTTTGCAGTAATTAAACAAGGTGATTAAAAAGTTGAAATGTTTAATCAATTCTAATTTGCCTTTTAATACTATTTCACAATAGTGAAATTATGGCGGCCGGGAATAGGTGTGATTTGACAGGTTAAATTTTTGGTCATAAGTTTCAGTTACGTCAGTATTGTCCAGTATATATATATATATATATATATATATATATATATATATATATATATATATATATATATATATATATATAACAAATACCTGCTAAACAAATACACTTGGAACAAAGACATTATTACATACATGACACAACTGCAGCACTTACACATAATATTTACATATCACCTGGATACATACTCCCCTGCAAGGAGAAAAATGTCTCCCGACATTTCATGTAGCCAATCTTAAAACAAAAAATAAAATTTGTGAGAGCAAAAGTCATGAAATATATTCAAAAAGATGGACCTGTATCCAGAGACATATATTACAATAATATATGTCTCTGCTGTATCAAATAAAATAGATTTAAGAAACATATAACTGAAATTATGAAATACATTGTTATGTTTTCAGCTGGTGTTATTATTGAATCCAAAGTGTAGCAAACTTCAAATCCAGCTTCAGTTATCCAAGTGGTTTTAGACTATCTACACCGACATGAATGTACATGTATTACTAAACTGAATTCAAAATTGGTATCAAATGCTATGTAGGAGAAATACACTTTTGGCTATTTATATACAATGTCCGGAACAAGCCTTCAGGCCATTGATAAATCACATTCCAATGGTGACCGGAGTGGATATAATTCTGACAGTTACATAATGTATTTGCTTTATATAATTAGTCAAGATAATAATTTAGTGTATCATGCACATACACTTAGTTATCTACAGATCTGTTTTAAAACTGTGAAGTTCCCATTCAGTCCATTAAAATACAGGACCCGTCTGTATTTACCAAATTGGTGCCTGATCGGACCTTGTTTTAAGTTATATATAAAATATATGTGTTTTATGTGATGCGAGTAGTGTAAACAATTCTGGAATTATATATTTTTTGAAAAAAATTGTTTCAGTTTGAATGATTTTTACTGCCTATTTAATATAAACACATTCTTGTGTATTGATCATAACAGGTGTTATACAACAGGTAACAGGATCGGCGGTGTTTTACTGAATTGGCACTGATACAGTGAACTCTCTTTACAACGGCATTCTTTATAATGGCATATTCAGTTAACGGCAAAAAATTGTTGAGAACAAATCTGTTATGTTTTTAATACACTTTATGACAGCATATATGGTTACCGGCTACGACAATGAAATGTGGGGAAGGAATGAACAAAATAAACACTTTTTCTGTTCGATATTACGGCAGTGCCAATCGGCTGTAAGATCACAAAATGATAGGCATCACTGCACAAATCTTATCCATGACTGACTGTTTATACGGGTGACCTTGACTGTCAATAACATACGTCCTCATTACACCTATACATGTGTAGCTATTCATTACCAGATGCTAATTATCTCATGGTAATTTATGTCATACCTTTAATTAAAGATTTTTCCACATATCTTACATGAAGCCACACGATCAGACATTTGCACTTATTTTAAATTCATAACGACTTGTTTAATTCCCGAACAACGTAACAAAAATTTTAAAGACAACCGCTGGTAATATATGTCAACAATAACTTACTCTGAACAAATATTCATTTATTATTATATTAAAAATCGCTATTGTTAAAGAAAAAAAAAATCCTGTTTTTGTTAACATATTGGCAAACCATAAGTACAATTTTAAAATTGTAAATAGTCAAAAAAGTTTTTAATTGTTCACAATTTTGCATAAATGGTTATCTTTAGTATACAGAACTTAATAAAAATTAAATGTACAAACGATATTTCCACGAAGAATCTTTTCCGTGCCATATGAATACAAGAGAACAATTTTTCTTGAAAATAACAGGGTTTTTTTTGTATATTCGTGACAAGGTAAAATTTCTGAGATTGTACTGTTAAAACAAAATTTAAAACAATAAAATTCAGGGACTTATAACATGTGTGTTTAAATACAAGAAAATATTTCAATATCCAATATCTAGTTTAACATTTGAACAAAACAAAATATTTTGTTGATTTTTTTATAATTTATTTTTAACACTGATTTAGATATTTCAAATATTAAGAAATATAAGAAAATATGTGTAATAAAATGAATATTAATGCATGCATCATGCATTCATAATTCTAAATAATATTGAATTATTTGTTTTCATTTTTAAAAAAAATTAGCACTCACCATCATTATATTCGTTTAAAAAGATGTTGTGCACCAAATCCTACTGGATCTTTGTAAATTATTGAATTGGCAGTAAGAAAATTGTGAAAAATTATTTTTAAAATATAATTTTAATGGATTTCATATGTGGTTTGTGTTAAATAATGCACATATATTATAAATAGAACTTAAAACAAGGATTCTGTAAAATTGAACTTTAACTTCAATAGTGGTACTTATCAAAAACCATTGTTGTTATCAATGAAGAGTACATGCTGTGCAGTGAAATGAAATGGATCGCTTTTCCAAAACTTGTAATTAATCTTCTGAATAAAAGATTAAAACTATGTACTTATATTGGTTGTTAAAATGACTGTATTTGGAGACCAAAATGGTAAAGTCTGGATGGACTCTTTAAACAGTAATGGTGTCAGGATTACTGATAATGGCAGAATATTCCAGTAGATGACAGTTCTCGGAAAGACCACACCAGCTACTAAGATCTGGTGCAGGATGACCCCACAAACTACTGACACCTTGTCCAGGATGACCCTACAAACTACTGAGACCTGGTCCAGGATGACCCTACAAACTACTGAGACCTGGTCCAGGATGACCCTACAAACTTCTAAAACCTGGTCCAGGATGACCCTAAAAACTTCTAAAACCTGGTCCAGGATGACCCTGAGACCTGGTCCAGGATGAACCTCCAAACTACTGAGACCTGACAGGATGACCCTACAAACTACTGAGACCTGGACCAGGATGACCCTACAAACTTCTAAAACCTGGTCCAGGATGACCCTAAAAACTTCTAAAACCTGGTCCAGGATGACCCTGAGACCTGGTCCAGGATGAACCTACAAACTACTGAGACCTGACAGGATGACCCTACAAACTACTGAGACCTGGTCCAGGATGACCCTAGAAACTACTAAGACCTAGTCCAAGAGACCTGGTCCAGGATGACACTACAAGCTACTGAGACCTGGTCCAGGATGAACCTACAAACTACTGAGACCTGACAGGATGACCCTACAAACTACTAAGACCTAGTCCAGGAGACCTGGTCCGGGATGACCTTACAAACTACTAAAACCTAGTCCAGGAGACCTGGTCCAGAATGACCCTACAAATTTCTGACAATGGGTCAGGTCCAGGATGACCCTACAAACTACTGAGACCTGGTCCAGGATGACCCTACAAACTACTGAGACCTGGTCCAGGATGACCCTACAAACTACTGAGACCTTGTCAAGGATGACCCTACAAACTACCAAATGAGTGCAGGATGACCTACAAAGGACTGAGACCTGGTCCAGGATAAACCTACAAACTACTTAGACCTGGTCCAGGATGACACTACAGATTTCTGAGACCTAGTCCAGGATGACACTACAGATTTCTGAGACCTGGCCCAGGATGACCCTACAAACTACTGAGACCTGGCCCAAAATGACCCTACAAACTACTTAAACCTGGTACAGGATGTCCCTACAAACTACTAAAACCTAGTCCAGGATGACCCTACAAACTTCTAAAACCTGGTCCAGGATGACCCTACAAACTTCTGAGACCTGGTCCAGGATGACACTACAAATTTCTGAGACCTGGTCCCGGATGACCCTACAAACTACTAAAACCTAGTCCAGGATGACCCTACAAACTTCTAAAACCTGGTCCAAGATGACCCTACAAACTACTAAAACCTGGTCCAGGATGACCCTAGAAACTACTGAGACCTGGCCCAGGATGACCCTACAAACTACTGAGACTGGTCCAGGATGAACCTACAAACTACTTAGACCTGGTCCAGGATGACCCTACAAACTACTGAGACCTGGTCCAGGATGACCCTACAAACTACTGAGACCTTGTCAAGGATGACCCTACAAACTACCAAATGAGTGCAGGATGACCTACAAAGGACTGAGACCTGGTCCAGGATAAACCTACAAACTACTTAGACTTGGTCCAGGATGACACTACAGATTTCTGAGACCTAGTCCAGGATGACACTACAGATTTCTGAGACCTGGCCCAGGATGACCCTACAAACTACTGAGACCTGGCCCAAAATGACCCTACAAACTACTTAAACCTGGTCCAGGATGTCCCTACAAATTACTAAAACCTAGTCCAGGATGACCCTACAAACTTCTAAAACCTGGTCCAGGATGACCCTACAAACTACTGAGACATGGTCCAGGATGACACTACAAATTTCTGAGACCTGGTCCGGGATGACCCTACAAACTACTAAAACCTAGTCCAGGATGACCCTACAAACTTCTAAAACCTGGTCCAGGATGACCCTACAAACTACTAAAACCTGGTCCAGGATGACCCTAGAAACTACTGAGACCTGGCCCAGGATGACCCTACAAACTACTGAGACTGGTCCAGGATGAACCTACAAACTACTTAGACCTGGTCCAGGATGACCCTGCAAACTACTAAGACCTAGTCCAGGATGATATTACAAACTACTAAAACCTGGTCCAGGATGACCCTAGAAACTACTGAGACCTGGCCCAGGATGACCCTACAAACTACTGAGACCTGGTCCAGGATGAACCTACAAACTACTGAGTCGTGGTCCAGGATGACCCTAGAAACTACTGAGACCTGGTCCAGGATGACCCTACAAACTACTGAGACCTGGCCCAGGATGACCCTACAAACTACTTAGACCTGGTCCAGAATGTCCCTGCAAACTTCTAAAACCTGGTCCAGGATGACCCTAAAAACTTCTAAAACCTGGTCCAGGATGACCCTTCAAACTACTGTGACCTGGTCTAGGATGACACTACAGATTTCTGAGACCTGGTCCGGGATGACCTTACAAACTACTAAAACCTAGTCCAGGAGACCTTGTCCAGAATGACCCTACAAATTTCTGACAATGGGTCAGGTCCAGGATGACCCTACAAACTACTGAGACCTGGTCCAGGATGACCCTACAAACTACTGAGACCTTGTCAAGGATGACCCTACAAACTACCAAATGATTGCAGGATGACTCTACAAAGTACTGAGACCTGGTCCAGGATAAACCTACAAACTACTTAGACCTGGTCCAGGATGATACTACAGATTTCTGAGACCTGGTCCAGGATGTCCCTACAAACTACTAAAACCTAGTCCAGGATGACCTTACAAACTTCTAAAACCTGGTCCAGGATGACCCTACAAACTACTGAGACCTGGTCAAGGATGACACTACAAATTTCTGAGACCTGGTCCGGGATGACCCTACAAACTACTAAAACCTAGTCCAGAATGACCCTACAAACTTCTAAAACCTGGTCCAGGATGACCCTACAAACTATTTAAACCTGGTCCAGGATGACCCTAGTAACTACTGAGACCTGGCCCAGGATGACCCTACAAAATACTGAGACTGGTCCAGGATGAACCTACAAACTACTTAGACCTGGTCCAGGATGACCCTGCAAACTACTAAGACCTAGTCCATGATGATATTACAAACTACTAAAACCTGGTCCAGGATGACCCTAGAAACTACTGAGACCTAGCCCAGGATGACCCTACAAACTACTGAGACTGGTCCAGGATGAACCTACAAACTACTTAGACCTGGTCCAGGATGACCCTGCAAACTACTAAGACCTAGTCCAGGATGAAATTACAAACTAATAAAACCTGGTTCAGGATGACCCTAGAAAGTACTGAGACCTAGCCCAGGATGACCCTACAAACTACTGAGACCTGGTCCAGGATGAACCTACAAACTACTGAGTCCTGGTCCAGGATGACCCTAGAAACTACTTAGACCTGGTCCAGGATGACCCTACAAACTACTGAGACCTGGCCCAGGATGAACCTACAAACTACTTAGACCTGGTCCAGAATGTCCCTGCAAACTTCTAAAACCTGGTCCAGGATGACCCTAAAAACTTCTAAAACCTGGTCCAGGATGACCCTACAAACTACTGAGACCTTGTCAAGGATGACACTACAAATTTCTGAGACCTGGTCCGGGATGACCTTACAAACTACCAAAACCTAGTCCAGGAGACCTGGTCCAGAATGACCCTACAAATTTCTGACAATGGGTCAGGTCCAGGATGACCCTACAAACTACTGAGACCTGGTCCAGGATGACCCTACAAACTACTGAGACCTTGTCAAGGATGACCCTACAAACTACCAAATGATTGCAGGATGACTCTACAAAGTACTGAGACCTGGTCCAGGATAAACCTACAAACTACTTAGACCTGGTCCAGGATGACACTGCAGATTTCTAAGACCTGGTCCAGGATGTCCCTACCAATTACTAAAACCTAGTCCAGGATGACCTTACAAACTTCTAAAACCTGGTCCAGGATGACCCTACAAACTACTGAGACCTGGTCAAGGATGACACTACAAATTTCTGAGACCTGGTCCGGGATGACCCTACAAACTACTAAAACCTAGTCCAGAATGATCCTACAAACTTCTAAAACCTGGTCCAGGATGACCCTACAAACTATTTAAACTTGGTCCAGGATGACCCTAGTAACTACTGAGACCTGGCCCAGGATGACCCTACAAAATACTGAGACTGGTCCAGGATGAACCTACAAACTACTTAGACCTGGTCCAGGATGACCCTGCAAACTACTAAGACCTAGTCCATGATGATATTACAAACTACTAAAACCTGGTCCAGGATGACCCTAGAAACTACTGAGACCTAGCCCAGGATGACCCTACAAACTACTGAGACCTGGTCCAGGATGAACCTACAAACTACTTAAACCTGATCCTGGATGACCCTAGAAACTACTGAGACCTGGCCCAGTATGACCATACAAACTACTGAGACTGGTCCAGGATGAACCTACAAACTACTTAGACCTGGTCAAGGATGACCCTGCAAACTACTTAGACCTGGTCCAGGATGACCCTACAAACTACTTAAACCTGGTCCAGGATGACCCTAGAAACTACTGAGACCTGGCCCGAGATGACCCTACAAACTACTGAGACCTGGTCCAGGATGAACCTACAAACTACTGAGACCTGGTCAAGGATGACCCTACAAACTACTGAGACCTGGTCCAGGATGACCCTAGAAACTACTGAGACCTGGCCCAGGATGAACCTACAAACTTCTAAAACCTGGTCCAGGATGACTTTACAAACTACTGAGACCTGGTCCAGGATGACCCTAACAAGGCCTGGTCCAGGTGACCTTACCAATTTTCAAGGTCTGGATGAAGATAAACATATAAACTAACAAGGTCTGTCCCAGGATGACCCCACCAATTTCCAAGGTCTGTATCAGGATGACCCTACAGACTACGAAGGCCTGTTCATGTGCCCAACCAATTTCCAAGGTCTGGACCTGAATGACCATACAAACTAAAAAAGATTAGGATGACCAAACCAACCATAGAGGCCTGCGTCAGAATAACCCTATAAACTAACAAGGCCTGTTCTAGAATGACCAAAAAAACTACAGAGGCCTGTATCAGGATATCCCTACAAACTAACAAGGCCTGGTCGAGATAACCCCACCAATTTACAAGGCACGGATCAGAATAACCCTATGAACTAACTAGGCCTGTTCTAGAATGACCAAACCAACTTCAAAGGCCTAGATCAGAATAACCCTACAAACTATCAAGGCCTGGTTGAGGATGAACAAACCAGTTACAGAGGCCTGGATGAGAATGACCCTACAAACTACTATGACCTGGATCAGGATGACCTTACAAAGTAACAAGACCTGGTCCAGGTGACCCAACCCAATTGTTAAAGCATGGACCAGAATGAGCCCTCCAACAATTCTTGATTAAAGAAAGTTTGTTGTTCAATATTATTTTATAATACAGTTTTTCTTTTTTTCTCAGAATTAAATGAAGGAAGAATAAAAAGACGTAATTTGAAAGATGGTCACAAGATGTCAACAGTCAAACAGATGAGACCACTGGAGTGTTTTTTATCCTCTCATGGTTAGTTAAAATATACATAACAGGTTTTACTTGACATAATCAGATACATGAAAATCTTGTGAATGCAGCTTAATGAAATACCTGGCATAAACAGAAATATCTCTACATGAACTTATACAGGGGTATCTGACATGAACAAAAACAGAAGTATCTGACATAAATTGTACAGGGGTATCTGACATAAACTGGTACAGGAGTATCTGACATGAACTGGTACAGGAGTATCTGACATGCACTTGTACAGGAGTATCTGACATGAACTGGTACAGGAGTATCTGATATGCACTTGTACAGGAGTATCTGACATGAACTTGTACAGGAGTATCTGACATGAATTGGTGCAGGAGTATCTGACATGAACTGGTACAGGAGTATCTGACATGCACTTGTACAGGGGTATCTGACATGCACTTGTACAGGAGTATCTGACGAACTTGTACAGGAGTATCTGACATGCACTTGTACAGGGGTATCTGACATAAACTGGTACATTAGTATCTGACATGAACTGGTACAGGAGTATCTCGACATGAACTTGTACAGGGGTATCTGACATGAACAAAAACAGAAGTATCTGACATAAATTGTACAGGGGTATCTGACATGAACAAATACAGGAGTATCTGACATAAATTGTACAGGGGTATCTGACATGAACTGGTATAGGAGTATCTGACGTGAACTGGTACAGGAGTATCTGACATGAACTGGTACAGGAGTATCTGACATGCACTTGTACAGGAGTATCTGACATGAACTTGTACAGGAGTATCTGACATGCACTTGTACAGGGGTATCTGACATAAACTGGTACATTAGTATCTGACATGAACTGGTACAGGAGTATCTGACATGAACTGGTACAGGAGTATCTGACATGAACTGGTACAGGAGTATCTGACATGCACTTGTACAGGGGTATCTGACATGCACTTGTACAGGAGTATCTGACATGAACTGGTGCAGGAGTATCTGACATGCACTTGTACAGGGGTATCTGACATGCTCTTGTACAGGGATATCTGACATAAATTGTACAGGGGTATCTGACATGAACTGGTACAGGAGTATCTGACATGCACTTGTACAGGGGTATCTGACATGAACTGGTACAGGAGTATCTGACATGCACTTGTACAGGGGTATCTGACATGCACTTGTACAGGAGTATCTGACATGAACTTGTACAGGAGTATCTGACATGAACTGGTACAGGAGTATCTGACATGCCTTTGTACAGGAGTATCTGACATAAACTTGTACAGGGGTATCAAATTACAAAGTTAATGAAATACCTGGCATAAACAAGTACACAAATATCTTGACATGAACTTGTACAGGAGTATTTGAAGTGAAGTAACAAGAGTATCTGACATGTACTGGTACAGAAATATCTGACATAAACTGGTATAGGAGTATCTGACATGAACTGGTACAAAAGTATCAGACATGAATTGGTATAGGAGTATCTGACATGAATTGGTACAGGAGTATCTGTCATGAACTGATACAGGAGTATCTGACATAGACTGGAACAAGAGTATCTGACACTGGAACAGGTGCATCTTACGTGAACTGGTACAGGAGTATCTTACATGAACTGGTGTATTAGTATCTGACATGAACTGATACAGGAGTATCTGACATAGACTGGAACAAGAGTATCTGACACTGGTACAGGTGCATCTTACGTGAACTGGTACAGGAGTATCTTACATGAACTAGTGTATTAGTATCTGACATGAACTGATACAGGAATATCTGACATAGACTGGAACAAGAGTATCTTACACTGGTACAGGTGCATCTTACATGAACTTGTACAGGAGTATCTGACATAAACTGGTGTAGTAGTATCTGACATGAACTGGTACAGGAGTATCTGACATGAACTGGTGTAGTAGTATCTGACATGAACTGGTACAGGAGTATCTGACATGAACTGGTGTATTAGTATCTGACATGAACTGGTACAGGAGTATCTAACATGAACTGGTGTATTAGTATCTGACATGAACTGGTACAGGAGTATCTGACATAAACTGGTGTATTAGTATCTGACATGAACTGGTACAAGAGTATCTGACATAAACTGGTATATTAGTATCTGACATGAACTGGTACAAGAGTATCTGACATAAACTGGTGTATTAGTATCTGACATGAACTGGTGTATTAGTATCTGACATGAACTGGTACAGGAGTATCTGACATAAACTGGTGTATTAGTATCTGACATGAACTGGTACAGGAGTATCTGACATAAACTGGTGTATTAGTATCTGACATGAACTGGTACAAGAGTATCTGACATAAACTGGTATATTAGTATCTGACATGAACTGGTACAAGAGTATCTGACATAAACTGGTGTATTAGTATCTGACATGAACTGGTGTATTAGTATCTGACATGAACTGGTACAGGAGTATCTGACATAAACTGGTGTATTAGTATCTGACATGAACTGGTACAAGAGTATCTGACATAAACTGGTATATTAGTATCTGACATGAACTGGTACAAGAGTATCTGACATAAACTGGTGTATTAGTATCTGACATGAACTGGTGTATTAGTATCTGACATGAACTGGTACAAGAGTATCTGACATAAACTGGTGTATTAGTATCTGACATAAACTGGTACATTAGTATCTGACATGAACTGGTACAGGAGTATCTGACATAAACTGGTGTATTAGTATCTGATATGAACTGGTGTATTAGTATCTGACATGAACTGGTGTATTAGTGTCTGACATGAACTGGTACAAGAGTATCTGACATAAACTGGTGTATTAGTATCTGACATGAACTGGTGTATTAGTATCTGACATGAACTGGTGTATTAGTATCTGACATGAACTGGTACATTAGTATCTGACATGAACTGGTACATTAGTATCTGACATGAACTGGTACAAGAGTATCTGACATGAACTGGTGTATTAGTATCTGACATGAACTGGTACATTAGTATCTGACATGAACTGGTGTATTAGTATCTGACATGAACTGGTACATTAGTATCTGACATGAATTGGTGCAGGAGTATCTGACATGAACTGGTGTATTAGTATCTGACATGAACTGGTACATTAGTATCTGACATGAACTGGTACAGGAGTATCTGATAAGAACTGCTTCAAACAACCACCTTTTATCAGTCCATAATTGTTTGTCAGATACATATTTTGAGAACAAAATTCTATATTTAAACAAATTCATTTAAATATATCAAAACTCCATGTAAAATTTACTGACTTAATTGTGAAAAATCACCAGACTTATTCAAAAAGTTTCTTTAATTCTGTGTGTATTACAAATGTTTAATGTTTTTAAAAAGATAACAAATTCACTATGTCCAAAATATCCCTTATACACCTTCCTAGTCGACCATGTAAGATATGATGTCATGATTTGAATATTCATGACGATCACCCCTTTAACAATCCAAACAAAAATGAACATTGAGTATAAACTTAGGCAGTTTCCTACATTTTTCTAGTAGCAAAAAAATCAAATCTTTTTACACTATATCTACTACTGTTCCATTTTTGGAGATCAATTTCTTTTTCATATTTCTTATAAATTCAACACCATGTAGCAAGGAAGTTTGATTTGTATATTAATTCCTTTGACCTTTATTAACCTTAAAATACCCTGATGTAATCTAAGGCGAGGTCCAATTCCAAAATCTGCTCTATGTATATGGTTTTATATGGCAATTAATATATTAATCATTATATCACTATGGTTACTTGAATGTTGATAATTATTGTATAATCATCAAAGCCAGATCAGACAAAAAAACTTGTAAAACTTGTATAGAAATGGCTGATTTTGCAAGTACGTGTACATGTATATATATAGAATACTGAATAGTAATCTCACATGTTGATTAACTTTGAATTTAACTTAGTAACACCAGAATTGTCAGTTGTCAATTAACATGTGATTAAATTACATTAAGTTCTGATAAAAACAATTGTAAAAAATTACTTTTTTTGTTATTTTCAGAAAAGAAGATTGTGCTTATGATTCTAAACCAGCCATTAGCAACACAGATTAAATACTTTAACATACTTTGGGAAAAAGGTGAATTGTTTTACTACCTCCAACATATTGGACTTTTTGACGGAAAACAAATTGTAAAAAACTGATTGTTACGCTTAGTTATGCAGTTTTATACAATTTGTTTTCCATCATCTATTCCATAATAATAATGTGTTAATGATACTGAAAAATTTACTCTGATGCCTTAACTTTATCATACAATGTGGCTCCTTGAAGCTTTAAGACATTTTCTGTCCTGACTGTAACTTACCAAGCATTGTGACTCAGAAAAATTCTAAGACATTTTCTGTCTTCAAGTTGACTGTAACTTATCAAGCATTGTGGCTAAGAAAAGATTTAAGGCATTTTCTGTCTTGACTAACTTACCAAGCATTGTGGCTCAGAAAAGTTTTAAGACATTTTCTGTCTTGACTGTAACTTATCAAGCATTGTGGCTCCTCTAAGACATTTTCTGTCTTCAGTGTAACTTATCGAGTATTGTTGCACAGAAAGCTTTAAGACATTTTCTGTCTTGACTGTAACTTATCAAGCATTGTGGCTAAGAAAAGATTTAAGACATTTTCTGTCTTGACTAACTTTTGAAGCATTGTGGATCAGAAAAGTTTTAAGACATTTTCCGTCTTGACTGTAACTTATGAAGCATTGTGGCTCAGAAAAGATTTAAGACATTTTCTGTCTTGACTTAAACATATCAAGCATTGTGGCTCAGAAAAGCTTTAAGACATTTTCTGTCTTGACTTAAACATATCAAGCATTGTGGCTCAGAAAAGCTTTAAGACATTTTCTGTCTTGACTTTAACTTATCAAGCATTATGGCTCAGAAAAGCTTTAAGACATTTTCTGTCTTGAGTAACTTATCAAGCATTATGGCTCAGAAAAGCTTTAAGACATTTTCTGTCTTGACTTTAACTTATCAAGCATTATGGCTCAGAAAAGCTTTAAGACATTTTCTGTCTTGAGTAACTTATCAAGCATTATGGCTCAGAAAAGATTCGAGACATTTCCTGTCATGAATGTTATTTAAGTTACAGTGTGGCTCAGGAATGCCTTAACATTTTTATCACCTGAAATTTATCATCATCAGGTTCAATAAAGTTTGAAAATTTAGATGTATATCTAAGTTTGAATTGTTTGACATCTTTTTTATTGTTTTATATAGTGGAGTGCTTTTGTTTCTTTGAAAATTACAAAGTTACAAATAAGATGAAGAACATCTCTAATGAAACAGAAGATCATGGAAACCTTTAATGTTTCACATTATTGGTCATGGTTCTAGTCAGTCATATAATTTACAGAATGATTCATTTTAGCCCACCTGAGCTGAAAGTTCAGATGAGCTATTGCTATCCATCTTCGTCCATCCTCCGTCATGCATAATTTTTTTTACATTTTAATCTTCTCCTCCAAAACCATGGGGCCAAATTCAATGAAACTTGGTAACTATCATGCCTGGGTGAAGCCCTTTCAGTTTTGCACAAATAAAGGAGTTATTTCCCCTTGGGGCCTCATAAGGACGAATTAAAAATCTACTCTGAATGTACAAAAGATATACCTTAGTTATTTCATTAATAACATTTTTAGGTAATCTAGTTTTAGATTTGCTCAAATGGTAGCCATGGGGCTCTAAAATTGTTAATTATCTTGAAAACTGTTAAATATGCATAGGTATGTATATTAGAATATTGTAGGTATTGACATGATCATCATTTTGATATATGGTTCAAGTTCATATGTTTAAATGTCAAGGACATAGTTGCACAAGTATACTGTAATTGGTTAATCATTTGGAAATTATTCATTGCAGTACAGTTACTTCATGCATATTAGCTGCTTATAAATAAAATGTTACTGGAAATTTCTGATTAAGTTTTGTTGAAATTCTTAAGTTGATAAAACTAGAAAAGTTTCTGTACTTGATATATTGTCTATTGTACTTTGCAAACACTTTTGAAGATATCCTCAGGTGAGTGTTAAGGCCCATGGGCCTCTTGTTATGTTTAGAAATTTAATGTTTTTGTCATCAGACAAGGGTTATAATTGGCTAGTCTATTATATTGTATTTTGTGATTGGCTAGTCTACCATATTGTATTCTGTGATTGGCTAGTCTACTATACGTTATTCTGTGATTGGCTAGTCTATTGTATAGTATTCTTTGATTGGCTAGTCTACTATACTTTATTCTGTGATTGGCTAGTCTATTGTATAGTATTCTTTGATTGGCTAGTCTACTATACTTTATTCTGTGATTGGCTAGTCTACTATACTTTATTCTGTGATTGGCTAGTCTGTTTTACTAATTGGCTAGTCTATTATACTTTATTCTGTGATTGGCAAGTCTATTTTACTGCTTGGCTAGTCTACTATACTGTATTCTGTGATTAGCAAGTCTACTATACTGTATTCTGTGATGGCTAGTCTACTATACTGTATTCTGTGATTGGCTAGCCTATTATATAGTATTCTGTGATTGGCTAGCCTATTATACTGTATTCTGTGATTGGCTAGTCTATCATACTGTATTCTGTGACTGGCTAGTCTATTATACTGTATTCTGTGATTGGCTAGTCTATTATACTGTATTCTGTGATTGGCTAGTCTATTATACTGTATTCTGTGATTGGCTAGTCTATTATACTGTATTCTGTGATTGGCTAGTCTACTATACTGTATTCTGTGATTGGCTAGCCTATTATATAGTATTCTGTGATTGGCTAGTCTATCATACTGTATTCTGTGATTGGCTAGTCTATTATACTGTATTCTGTGATTGGCTAGTCTATTATACTGTATTCTGTGATTGGCTAGTCTATTATACTGTATTCTGTGATTGGCTAGCCTATTATACTGTATTCTGTGATTGGCTAGTCTGTTATACTGTATTCTGTAATTGGCTAGTCTATTATATTGTATTCTGTGACTGGCTATTCTATTATATTGTATTCTGTGACTGGCTATTCTATTATACTGTATTCTGTGATTGGCTAGTCTATTATATTGTATTCTGTGATTGGCTAGTCTATTATACTGTATTCTATGATTGGCTAGTCTGTTATACTGTATTCTGTGATTGGCTAGTCTATTATATTGTATTCTGTGATTGGCTAGTCTATTATACTGTATTCTGTGATTGGCTAGTCTGTTATACTGTATTCTATTACATTTTTACAGCTTTATATAAAGTGATAGTGGATGGTGCCACAAATGAGTTATATACATGTACATCAGGAAATCTAGATTTTATACCTGATCTTATTACGGGAGATTTTGATTCTGCCAAGCCAGAACTTCTCAATTTTTATAAAGAAAAAGTAAGTGTTTTTTATCAGATTTACCAAGGTCATTTTATTTATCTGTTAAATAAAACTTTGGTGGGGTTAGTTGTAAATACTCTGGGCATGTTAATGTTTTCAGTCATGAATACTTTCACTTTCCATCTAGCTGGGTACTGGAATTTTTGTCAGACACTGCATTTTGTTTTTAGAGCCATAAACTGCAATGAGCTAAAACATGACTATTTATTATAAACATGGTTGAACAATAAATATTTATGACAGTTAAGGCTAATATTGATGTTTATGATAAACTTTAAGATAAATTCCAGTTTGTCCAACTATTAAAAATCTCATATTGTTTCTCTAAGTTAGCATTGTAATTATAGTTTGTTTTTAATTTCTAGTCTTTACCTGTTATATTTTAAAGAAAAAAAAACTTGTAAATAAACATAAATTAAATGTAGTTCTAATGTTATTTATGCTTGGATGGTTGGTGGCCTTAGAATTTAAATGTCACACTTGTTCAACCTTCTTTTTACAAGATCTTGACTGTAAATTGTCAATGTTTTCTTGTATAATCTGTCTTTGTCAGGGGTCCTCAGTTGTGGAAACACCAGACCAGAATTTTACCGATTTTTCAAAGTCTGTTAAATTAGCGATTGTAAAAACAAAAAATTTGAATGTAAGTATTGTCTGATTTTATCTTTTAATTTTTGATATTTTTAAAATTAGTTTAAATGTAGCCAAGTGGAATTTAACAAGTTTACAGTGACTGAGTGCCTAAGTTTTTTAATACTGCGTTCATGGCAGATCCTTGAGTGAAAAACTGTGTTAGTCCACTTTCTGAAGGCACTGGTTTTTCTGTAAGTACCCTGGTTTCCTGCAACAACAGGAATTTTGACAAGGTATAAAATGCCTTCACTTCACTCCACTACCCCAGAAATGACTTCTCAATATAAGACAAGCAATTTTGTTAGGCAATACATAACCATTCCATTGATTATGAACTCACACATACCTGCAATGACTAATCATTTCATTAATGATGAACTCTTCCTACATACATGCAATGACAAATCATTTCATTAATGATTACCAGTAACTCTCCCTGCATAAATTTAATTGCAGATCATTCTGTTGATGATGAACTCTCCCTACATACAAGAGATGACAGATCATTCTATTGATGAACTCTCCCTACATACATGAAATGACAGATCATTCTGTTGATGATGAACTCTCCCTACATACATGAAATGACAGATCATTATATTGATGATGAACTCTGCGTACAAACATGTTATGACAGATCATTCTATTGATGATAAACTCTTCCTACATACATGTAATGACAGATTATTATATTGATGATGAACTCTCCCTACATACATGTAATGACAGATCATTCTATTGATGATGAACTCTCCCTACCAGGGGTCCCGAAACGATCATATTTGCCGACATGTCCGACAAAAAATATTTTTTCCGATGTGAAAAATCACTTGTCAGACATTTTTAGTTAATCATAGATAGAATTCAGTTAATCGGACATATAAATAAATATGTTTGTCTGTCATTATTTTACTTGAATATTGTTTGCTATCACCTGTCAACCGTTTTCAATAAATACTACAGATATAATAATTAGGCTTTTGTTTATTAATCAGTTAGAATCCATGGTCTCAATCTGTTCCTTTTGTTTCATCGTTCAAACCCTCATTAATTGTTTATTAAGTAATCGCATCGCTTGACTGACAGAAGCCATAAACAGCTGATTACGAGGGTTGTTCCTTGAAGGTCATGGTCGTCGGACTATTATCAAAGAGGTTCCAAGCGGGATGTCAAATAAGACTACAACGCGCATCGTATGGTCTTTGAAAACTGTTTAGTTATAAAAAAATTATTTTAAAAAGTCTAAATACAATCAAAGAAGTCTTGAAATGAGGTTCAGTAAAGTTCGTGTAACTTTGGAAAAACGAAAATGCACGATTGTCAATAAACAAAGATGGCCATCAAACCTTGTGTCATCAACGCCAACAGTACAAAAATCTACACCGTGTGGACACATGAGCCTGACTTCATGTTCCTAAATAACCTCTATGTAGTAGTTAAATCCTTTTTAATATCTATTTGATATTAAAAATTAAAATCTTTTTTAAAAAACATCGTCAAAAACTATCGGTGGTACGTTTTTTTTTTTTTTTTTTTGCTTTACACAGCATCGATGATACGGTTGCTTTGAAAAAATGTCCGACACCCCAGTCAAAGTTTTCCTGAGCCCTACTCCCTACATACATGTAATGACTGATCATTATATTGATGATGAACTCTCCCTACAAACATGTAATGACTGATCATTCTATTGATGATGAACTCTCCCTACATACATGTAATGATGATTATATTGATGATGAATTCTCCCTACATACATGTAATGACTGATCATTATATTGATGATGAACTCTCCCTACATACATGTAATGACTGATCATTATCTTGATGATGAACTCTCCCTACATACATGTAATGACTGATCATTATATTGATGAAGAACTCTCCCTACATACATGTAATGATCATTCAATTGATGAAGAACTCTCCCTACATACATGTAATGATCATTATATTGATGATGGACTCTCCCTACATACATGTAATGATGATTATATTGATGAGGATTCTCCCTACATACATGTAATGACTTATAATTATATTGATGATGAACTCTCCCTACATACATGTAATGACTGATCTTTATATTGATGATGGACTCTCCCTACATACATGTAATGACTGATCATTATATTGATGATGAACATCCCCCTACATACATGTAATGGTGATTATATTGATGATGAACTCTCCCTACATACATGTAATGACTGATCATTATCTTGATGATGAACTCTCCCTACATACATGTAATGACTGATCATTATCTTGATGATGAACTCTCCCTACATACATGTAATGACTGATCATTATCTTGATGATGAACTGTCCCTACATACATGTAATGACTGATCATTATATTGATGATGAATTCTCCCTACATACATGTAATGACGGATCATTATATTGATGATGAACTCTCCTTACATACATGTAATGACTGATCCTTATATTGATGATAAATTCTCCATACATACATGAAATGACTTATAATTATATTGATGATGAACTCTCCCTACATACATGTAATGACTGATCATTATATTGATGATGAACTCTCCCTACATACATGTAATGACTGATGATTATATTGATGATGAACTCTCCCTACATGCATGTAATGACAGATCATTATCTTGATGATGAACTCTCCCTACATACATGTAATGACTGATCATTATATTGATGATGAACTCTCGCTACATACATGTTATGACTGATCATTATATTGATGATGAACTCTCCCTACATACATGTAATAACTGATCATTATATTGATGATGAACTCTCCCTACATACATGTAATGATCATTCTATTGATGATGAACTCTCCCTACATACATGTAATGACAGATCATTATCTTGATGATGAACTGTCCCTACATACATGTAATGACTGATCATTATATTGATGATGAACTCTCCCTACATACATGTAATGACTGATCATTATATTGATGATGAATTCTCCCTACATACATGTAATGATGGATCATTATATTGATGATGAACTCTCCTTACATACATGTAATGACTGATCGTTATATTGATGATAAATTCTCCTTACATACATGTAATGACTTATAATTATATTGATGATGAACTCTCCCTACATACATGTAATGACTGATCATTATATTGATGATGAACTCTCCCTACATACATGTAATGACTGATGATTATATTGATGATGAACTCTCCCTACATGCATGTAATGACAGATCATTATCTTGATGATGAACTCTCCCTACATACATGTAATAACTGATCATTATATTGATGATGAACTCTCCCTACATACATGTAATGATCATTCTATTGATGATGAACTCTCCCTACATACATGTAATGACAGATCATTATCTTGATGATGAACTCTCCCTACATACATGTAATGACTGATCATTATATTGATGATGAACTCTCGCTACATACATGTAATGACTGATCATTATATTGATGATGAACTCTCCCTACATACATGTAATAACTGATCATTATATTGATGATGAACTCTCCCTACATACATGTAATGATCATTCTATTGATGATGAACTCTCCCTACATACATGTAATGACTGATCATTATATTGATGATGAACTCTCCCTACATACATGTGATGACTGCTCATTATATTGATGATGAACTCTCCCTACATACATGTAATGATCATTCTATTGATGATGAACTCTCCCTACATACATGTAATGATCATTCTATTGATGATGAACTCTCCCTACATACATGTAATGACTGATCATTATATTGATGATGAACTCTCCCTACATACATGTAATGACTGATCATTATATTGATGATGAACTCTCCCTACATACATGTAATGATCATTATATTGATGATGAACTCTCCCTACATACATGTAATGATCATTATATTGATGATGAACTCTCCCTACATACAGGTAATGATCATTATATTGATGATGAACTCTCCCTACATACAGGTAATGATCATTATATTGATGATGAACTCCCCCTACATACACAGGTTTATCTGTTGATTTTGAATTTTACATACGTTGAAGTTGATTAATATATATACAGTAGGGGCAACATGTAGAGTAGTTGATCATAGTGTGTGATACATTATGTAGAGTAATGTCTTTGATAATATTTTTTATTTTATACAGGTAGACTATTTTGTAGTGTTGGGTGCATTTGGAGGAAGATTGGATCACATATTTTCCAATATTAACACATTGTATGAGGTCCAAGATCAGACCACTGCTCCTATTTTGTTATTTGGAGAAGGTTCCCTAGCAACACTTCTGTTAGAGGTAAATGTATATCAGATATGTACTATATAAATATTTATTTTATGCGTCTGTTTTAAAGTAACACTGGCCAAAGGATTTAGGTAATCTATTGCACTTTTGTTTTGTCTGTTGACCATCAGTCATGCATCATCTTGCAGTGGATGTCTCACCCACCTGTCAGTTTTGCAAAATAGTGACCAAGAATGAAAGTCATATTAAACTACAGCAGTAAAATCTTTGAAGATCTTATCATGAACTAAAAAACATAGAATTTTAAAACTTAATTTTAAAGCTGCATTAAGTTTACCAATTTTCTGAATTTTTTGATTTTCTAAAAATATATTTTTTTAAATGTATATATATTCTAACCAAGATCCGTGACATTCATTTTCTAAAATTTCATTTCTTTTAGCTGTAAGTAAACAGAATCCACTGACCGGTTGGTCAGTGTTCTATGATGGTAATTATGAGCTTGGAGCATACGCACGGATGTACGGAGAAGCCTAGAATCGAAAGTGAAACATCACAGATTGCATTATTTGTCCTTCATTAATATCCAGATGTATTCGAAATGGTGTTATTTATCCCTTACTAAGTTACAAATGACAAATTCAACGAAGTTCTGTGTTTAATTTATCGTATTTCAACATTTTGAAAGTTGTGTTTAAATGACGAGGGTTTTGATGACATAACCATGTTCTAATATTAGATCCCAAATGCTGCATCTCGCTGGGTAAATACTGTAATTTCTGTCTTTATTCGAGCTTTTATCGTTGAACCAAATGTAACATTGTTCATTAGGAACATTATTTATTAGATTAGCACCGTTTTAATTTTTTCTTTGGAAAACTTAATGCAGCTTTAAGTATCAATGCATAGAGCCCTTCCAAGTTTGTAAAACTTGATCCTTACATTCATGGTCATAGTAATTTTATGTAGTAAAGACTTAAAATAATAACTTATCTTTAACTAATTTAAAAGACCTCTGGGTTTGAAACTTTTTTTTATATCATCAGGGCAAGAATCTCTTAAATTTGTTAAATGGTTGATCTTGACCTATGTCCAATGTCAGTAATATAAATGGTTGACCTTGACCTATGCCCAGTGTTACAGTAATCTAAATGGGTGACCTTGATCTATGTCCAGTGTTACAGTAATCTAAATGGGTGACCTTGATCTATGTCCAGTGTTACAATAATTGAAATGTGTGACCTTGACCTATGTCCATTGTCGTAATAATTTAACTGTTAACCTTGACCTGTGTCCAGTGTCATGGTAATTTAAATGGTTGACCTTGGCCTAATTTAAATGGTTTGAGATTCATGTGCAGCATCAAAGCAATAAGCCTTACAAGTTGGTAAATGACATAATGTACTTCATAACCTGAGGTGGCTGTTAATTAAGTCCATCTGTATTTCATAGTAATATCTCTGTAAATGCTAAGTTTGGTAATTTTCATATCATATATATAATGTATAGATGGTCTTCATATACAGGTTTTACCATACATCATGTTGTTAATATACTTAAAATGTCCTCTATATATTGACCACCTGTATATTAAGTATAAATTTGTTCATTTCTGTGGATTATCTTTTTGTATAGAATTGAAGTATGATTAATGATGTTGTGAACCCAAGTAAAAATTCTTTCACTTATATTGTAGTGCCGTAACTACCTATGCGGCATCCAAGGCAACTGCCTCGGTAAAAATGTAACCAAGTACTTTTTCTCATAATAGTGATATTTTGAGTAAACTGTTAAACTTTCGTCTAACCTGGATTACGAGGTTTAGTGGTGTGATTAAACTAGTTTTCATGGCACAAAACCATCCCACTTATTTTACAACAGCTGGTCTAGTTTTTGGCTTTCCATTTATACATGTATATTGTGTTATAATACCTTCCTTACATGTTAAAGATGTAAAACATTGAGACTGTTGGTACTGTATGTCATTATTTATATATAGATTGGTCTACAATTCTTGCCTCGGTTTATTTAAGGACCTATTTACAGTACTGTATTTTGATGAGATCTGTTTTCAAAAATTAAATTTTATTTACAAGTTTAAATCAACATAATTATTTCTATTTTGACTAATTTTGTTGTTTATAGGGAGACTATAGATTACATGTAGACACAGGTCTAGAAAGTGAATGGTGTGGACTTATACCGGTTAGCGAACCATGTACAAATGTAACAACAACGGGATTAAAGTGGAATTTAGGTAACCATCAAAACATTACAATTTCTTCAATTTTAGCTCAATTGCCATAGGTTAGCACTGTGTGTATGTGTGTGTGTGTGTTGGTAAAACATAGCTTCAACTTCTTTGAAACTGCTTTCAAGGTGGATGCTCTACCACAGAGTCACTGCTCTTACATTTAGTAAGATGGTTTATTTTGCAAATTCATCAAACATAACATTTCGTTGTTTTTTTTTTTTTCTTTTCTTCTTCATTGTCCATCATGTGCCGTGCTTCATGCATCAACTTTTGATTGTTAAAACTCCTGAGGCAGCAATTTTAGTGCAATCTTCATCATATTTGCTCAGAATGATCCTCTTGACAAAAGCTAGCTCAAGTTTGTGTATGGCCCATATTGCTCAGAATGATCCTCTTGACAAAAGCTAGCTCAAGTTTGTGTATGGCCCATATTGGGTCAATAAGTAGGTCACTAGGTCAAATTATATAAAAACCTTGTTAACACATCTGATGGCTCAATCTTAGACCTTTCTTCATCAAACTTGCGGAGATTGATCCTCCTGACAAAAGCTAGCTCAAATGCATATATGGGTCATTTTGGGTCAATAAGTAGGTCACTAGATCAAAATATAGGAAAAATCTCTTTTATAAATAGAAGCTCCAGTGTGCCAAAATCAAGCTGAGTGTACATCATTTTCAGGTGAGCGTCCAGTCCTTCATGGCCTTCTTGTTGGCTATCCGCCTGGATTTTGTTTCTTACCATTGAGCCAAGAAGGTGAGCCAATAATAGCCTATTTGATTTTGTCAAGCGAGACTTAGGTGTTTCTTTTCTGGTGTCATTATAGGTGGCAGTGGCATGTCAAAATATGAAAGTTTATGTAAAAGTAATGTGTTTTCTACTCCATCAAAAATTAACAAGGCAAGACATTTCAATCAATGGAATTCTTATTTTTGTCTATACCAATATTCATGTATTTTTTAAAAACAAAAACTGAAACTGATTATTATACACAATGTAATACAGGCTAATATAAGAAACAGCTAAATAAAACGAGGCACACATATGGTGAGCAATGACCCAAAAATTGTGACCAATTACGCACATATTGTGACCAAAGACACACATATATTGTGACCAATGACAAACATATTGTGACCAATGACAAACATATTGTGACCAATGACACACATTGTGACCAATGACACACATATTGTGACCAATGAAATGCATATTGAAACCAATGAACAACATATTGTGACCAATGACAAACATTGTGACCAATGACACGCATATTGTGACTGAAGACACACATATTGGGACCAATGACACACATACTGTGACATAAGACACACATATTGTGACCAATGAAACACATATTGAAACCAATGAACAACATATTGTGACCAATGAAAAGCATATTGAAACCAATGAACCACATATTGTGACCAATGACACGCATATTGTTACTTAAGACACACATATTGTGAACAATGACACACATACTGTGACATAAGACACACATATTGTGACAATGAAACACATATTGAAACCAATGAACAACATATTGTGAACAATGACACACGTACGGTGATCAATGACACACATATGGTGACCAATGACACACATATGGTGACCAATGACACACATATTGTTACCAAGGACACACATATTGTGACCAAAGACACACATATTGACCAATGACACACATTGTGACCAATGACACATATTGTGACCAATGACACAGATATGGTGACCAATGACACATATTGCGACCAATGAAACAAATATGGTGACCAGTGATGCATATATGGTGACCAGTGACACACATATGGTGACCAAAGACACATATTGTGACCAAAGACACACATATTGTGACAGAAAAATTGTGACTAATGACACATATTGTGACCAGTGACACATATTGTGACCAATGAAGCAAATATGGTGACCAGTGATGCACATATGGTGACCAGTGACACACATATGGTGACCAAAGACATTTATTGTGACCAATGACACACATATTGTGACAGAAAAATTGTGACTAATGACACACATTGTGACCAATGAAACACATATTGAAACCAATGAACAACATATTGTGACCAATGACACACGTATGGTGATCAATGACACACATATGGTGACCAATGACACATATGGTGACCAATGACACACATATTGTTACCAAGGACACAGATATTGTGACCAATGACACACATATTGTGACCAATGACACACATATTGTGACCAATGACACACATTGTGACCACACACATATTGTGACCAATGACACAGATATGGTGACCAATGACACATATTTTGACCAATGACACATATTGTGACCAATGAAACAAATATGGTGACCAGTGATGCATATATGGTTACCAGTGACACACATATGGTGACCAAAGACACATATTTTGACCAAAGACACACATATTGTGACAGAAAAATTGTGACTTATGACACATATTGTGACCAGTGACACGTATTGTGACCAATGAAGCAAATATGGTGACCAGTGATGCACTTATGGTGACCAGTGACACACATATGGTGACCAAAGACATATATTGTGACCAATGACACACATATTGTGACAGAAAAATTGTGACTAATGACACATATTGTGACCAGTGACACATATTGTGACCAGTGACACATATTGTGACCAATGAAGCAAATATGGTGACCAGTGATGCACTTATGGTGACCAGTGACACATATGGTGACCAAAGACATATATTGTGACCAATGACACACATATTGTGACAGAAAAATTGTGACTAATGACACACATTGTGACTAGTGACACATATTGTGACCAATGACAAATATATTGAGATCATTGACACATACTGTGACCACTGACACACATATTATGACCACTGACACACATATTGTGACCAATGACTCACACACAATGAGACAGTGAATGACTCACATATTGTGACCACTGACACACTTTTTATGACCAAAGGTTTTTCAATTCCATACACAAGATTGACCTTTGTGTAATGTAAATATTTAAAAATATCAATACTAATTATCAATTTTGTCTCATAATCTCATAAATTTATATCTTACAAAAATATTCACAAATATTTTTTTTTTTTAAATTTCATTTTACTTTTTTTTTTCAGAAGGTCAAAGGTTACAGTTCGGATCAATAATCAGTACGTCTAATACATATGATAAAACTGGTGTAGTTACCATAACAACAGATAAACCTCTTCTATGGACAATGGGTGTTAAAAGTTTATGAAGTTTGATAGAATATCATGACTGCATTTAATATATATATATATATATATATATATATATATATATATATATATATATATATATATATATATCCAGAAAAATCTTTCAGTGATGTTTATTTTAAGAAGAATAATTGTTTACAATTTAATGCTACAGTATCAGTACTGTAAACCAGATAATTTTCACTTGTTTTATTTTGGTGTAAATACGCAAGTTAGAGTAACAATTAAATTGTGATGTGAAAGGTAAACTTTCAAAATATTTCATTTTGATATACATCTACTTCACTTGTGTTTGCACTGATCTTAATCAGGAGAAGTATGTGAAGATATGTAAATGTTGATACTTGCAAAAATTGATTGGACACAAAATTTTCTCAGTTTACAGTACTGTTTTGTGACACTGTGTTTCTGACCATGAATATAGGAATAATAATATTGATAATAATAATCTAATAATGTTCTATAAGCCATCTTTTCCAAGGGAACAAGCCAATAGGCGAGGTCACTTTACCTCTCAAGGCAATACTTTAGAAGAACTTGAATGTCGGACTATTATTACCTGTTGGAAGACTATATATTAAGATGTTATCCTGTTGCTATGCATTGTCAAGGGCAGGTGATTTTTACACAAAATATCATTTACGAAGTTATTCAATGAATAATGAACAAATAAACCTGATGTGCTAAATATAAATAAAGTTTTTTTTTCAATCACTATAGCCTATTTGTATATAAAAAATCACTATCATTTCCTTTAATACCATAAATTATATATGTAGAAAGTTTTGTGTTGTTGCTATGGGGATTTTACATTCTAAATAGTTGTGTTATCACCAGTTGTGATGTACTTGTTGACATTTTGAAAGATTTTTTACTAAATCTTGCAAGACACAATATATTTTTGGTCAACTTTCAAAATCTCATAGATACAACCAATACAAGGTAACCTGTGGTGGGTGGGTGGGGATGTATAAATTGATTTTCAGTGATATGTAGACTTAAGTGTGTGGGCAATAACAAAGTAAATTTGAGTTTATTGAAATTTCTTCAAATATTTCCTTACATTTGCTGTCATAAAACACCATGATAGTAGTAATTGTTTTTGTTAAGTTTCCAAAGTTTATATTGTAATAATCGCTATTTATTATGTTGTTATGTTAAATTTTAATGAAGTGTAAATAGACTAAGATTTTTTACACATTAAATATGTATTTATGCACATAACATATGAGGTCAGAAATGTTTTGTTAAACAGAAAAAGTTAACACCTTAAAAACCTTCCATCAGTCACCAAATTCAATGAAATATAAGCAGTATAAAATTTTGCTATAAAATCTCATTTTCAAATCTCAGTTCATGAGGTTGCTATGACAGTGATTCCTGGTCATCTTGTTGCTTTGATAGTCATTCCTAGTCATCTTTTTGCTATGACAGTCATGTTTGGTCATCTGGTTGCTGTAAGTCATTCCTGATCATCTGGTTATGTCAGTCATTTCTGGTCATATTGTTACTATGATTGTCATTTCATCTAGTTGCTATGGCAGTCATTCCTTGTCATCTAGTTGCTATGACAGTCATTCCTTGTCATCTGGTATCTGAGTTATTCCTTGTCGTCTGGTTGCTATGGCAATCATTCTTGGTCATTGGTTGCTATGAAAGTCATTCCTGGTCATCTTGTAGCTATGACAGTCATTCCTGGTCATCTGGTTGCTATGAAAGTCATTCCTGGTCAACTGGTTGATATGAAAGTCATCCCTAGTGATCTGGTTGCTATGACAGTCATTTCAGGTCATCATATGGTTGCTATCACTGCCATTTCAGGTCATCATCTGGTTGGTATCACAGCCATTTCAGGTCAATTGGTTGCTATCACAGTCATTCCTGGTCATGTGGTTGCTAACAATCATTCCTGGTCAACTGGATGCTATCACAGCCGTTTCAGGCCTAATCTGGTTGCTATGACAGTTGGGTATTAAGATACTATAATGATTTCATTTTACTTCTTCATGTATACTATGACTGTAATATGTTTGACTTATTTATAAAATTGTCATCAAATCTCAAATAAAGTTATTGACTTTGTTTTTTTTTTTTTTCAAAGCCCCATATAGGATTTATTTTCATAAAATCACACGGAATTTTCTCCGATTAGTTTGTTTTTAAATTGCAAAATCACAAAAATGTTTTAATGATGTTAACTATATGTGTGTGTGTGTGTGTGTGTGTGTGTGTGTGTGTAATGACTTATATGCACATTATTTACTGTGATTACCAAATAAAATATATAATTGGTGCTTTTTCAAAGTTTGTTTCTTTTAATTTTTTAGATAACCTGGCATAGCTAGGTAAAGCATATGGCATGGTAAAGCAAGTGTATGTATGTGTTTGTCCCTAAACTTCAGACCTCTACGAAACCAATAGGTCATTTGAAATGAAATTGGGTATAAAAGGTCTGCATAAAAACAATGCTTTTACTGTTTTGGGGATTCTGTTATAGGCAGTGACTATTTGTTTATATTGTAAAGAGGAACTGGGTCATAGAAAAATGGTCTGTTTTGTGTTGAGATTCTAGTCATTTAGGCAGTGTCTATTTTCATAGTAATGAATAACACCCAGGGTATTTTGTACTATGTTTATATATATGCCAGGTTACATATGAATATTTGATGTTCAACAGTAATGGGGAAGTAACACTCATGTCATGGAGAATAAACAATTGCATTTATGGGGACGAGTTTCAGAGGATATACCTTAGAAGTTAAAATGAGTTTTTTTGTGGTTTGGTGTCAAATGTGTTAAAAAGCATCACAAGGGCGTCACATTTTTTTTATATGTGTCTTTCTTTAAAATATACGTACTGAGTATCTCCTTTTTAATACAATAGTGCATATATATATACTTAAAAGAGTTGAGTTGAGTAATGTTGTTTAACATCCCAGTCAAGAATATTTCACTTATATCGAGACATCGCCAGCTATAGGCAAAAATGCAGAAATTTTGCCTGTGCGTTGCGATGATAGCTTTATACAACAGGGTTCTTTATCGTGCCATGCCTGCCATGACACAGGACCTCGTTTATAATAAGTTTCCATCCAAATGAACCGTGACTTTCATTTCGTAATGCTGAGTGCTTTGTAAAAGAACAGTCACTACCCACTTTCAAGTCTTGAGTCAGACCCGGCCGGGTGTGATACCCATGACCTCCCACTTACGCAGCCAGCACTCTACTGACTGAGCTACCGCAGTGGTCTATATATTTAAAGAAACATATGAAAATGTGTCAACAACACTCCAGTACATATACTTTTGACGATGGATATAAAAAATTTGTCATGCCCCTAGGACGAAAACTGGCCTCAGTTTCACAATCATTCACTCAATTGAGTATACACTCAACTCAAATATTCCCATTTTTCTCTCATCCATATTTTTAAAAATTGATGTTAGTTGTATATATATATATATATATATATATATATATAAGTTTCATTTAGATCGAGGCGGTCAGTTCAGGGATGGTGGAGCCCTGGAGTGGCAGAAGAATAAGCACCGGCCTTCTGCAAGCGACAAACTGTCTTTCTCACATTAAAATCTGTCCCGATTGGTATTCCAACCTTGTCCATGAGTCAGTGTGTCTTTTTATACGACTTGGCTATAGGTCCCCTATATATCACACTGTATTCCGTTGTCATTCCCGGTAGTCACGTGGCGTCAACAAATTTTGTTGACATGATTAATTATTGAGATAATAAGAGATAAAGTACAACAACTTGATATGTAAAATGACTAACTGTTGAATTAATTAAAACAAAATAGATTTATTGTAGTGATTTTTAATATTTTTAACTATACCTTGAACTAGCTAGAAAGACGGGTTTCTCAGTCAAGAACAACATTTCTTTGATCTGAATTCAGAACTAAAACTTTCACTTTGATAAAACGACTGAAAACCGCAGTACTTGCAACTCATGATTCTACTGCTTTAGGTGTTGGAAACTAAAAAGCAAAGCGCATTCCTCTTGAAAGGAACCGACCTTGGAATTCCAATTGGAAAAGTGAAAAATTTCAATAAAATTTAGTTGGGAAAAATTTCCATAGGGCTGATTTTGTTTGGAAAAATATTCAAAGTGGAAAAAAATTCCAAAAAGACATTCATTTTTGGAAAATATTTCCAAATGAAACTTACTTGGAAAAAAAATCCAACAAAAGGCTATTATTCCAAGAAAAACATTCATTTGGAAAAAAATTCCAAAATAAGTACTTTGTTGGAAAAATAATCCAAAGCATTCTATTTTGGAAAAAAAATCCCAACATTTTACTCATTTGGAAAAAAATTCCAACATCATACTTTTTTGGAAAAAAATCCAACATAAGATTATCTTGGAGAAAATTCCAACATTATTCTATTTTTGGAAAAAAATTCCAATAAAATCTATGTTGGAAAAAAAATCAAATTACCTATCATGTTTGAAAAATCAAAAATAATTTTTGATTAAATATCATAACATCTTTAATTGTATGATTGTAGAAGAAAAGGGGTATTGATAATGGTCTGACAGACAAAAACCATGTTGATGATGCATGTTTGTAACATTATGTATACCATCTGTTCAGAGTGAAAAAAAATGAAGGGTCATTATTTAGGTCACCCCATTCATATTCGAACTAAGCCTAGAAAACATGACAAATTAAAACATAATTTCACATAGTTTCTATGTACATCTATTACATGTACTTGGTTACAGTAGTCAAGAACATATGTGACCAGCCACGAGAAAAACAGGCTTATGGAGGTACCAAACCGAAAATGAGATTTTGGTGCATTATTGTTCCTACCCTATGTGCTAAAACACCCTGTAAAATATTTCTTCCAAATCTGAGGTATTTTGTTGCTATGGCAACAAATGCAAACACCACATTCACAGTATAAACTGTATTTTAATTGTATATTTGTTTGGGAAAAAAATTCAAAACAGAAAATTTACTTTGTTGTTTAACTTGTCTTATGGAATTTTATTTTCCAGAAGACACCGGACATTGACTTATGTTTGTATTCATCACATTTTTAAATTTTATGTACAAAATTTGTAAAATAGTTTTCATAGCAACCAAACATGTTCTATAGCAACAAAATGAAAACTTTAAAGATTATTTTATGATTAATATTTGAGAATTATAAAACACATTCACTGTAAAGAATGACACGCGTTATGCAAATAGAAGTGCATATATAAAGAAATTTAATGCACATTGCTTCATTGATGTTTTTGGACAGTCAAATTGGTAACAATTATTCATTTACTTACAAGGGAGATAACTCATTTTCTAAATGATGATCAGTAATGGTGATGAGACAGAGCCATTGCAATACCATATTCATTTTGATTAGAAAGAATCATCCAGTTTTTCTAAATGAAAACTTCAAGACATACATGTGTATGCTATACACAGCAAGTAACAAGACAAGTGACAAAATAAAGGAACAAGCATTAACCTAATCTTTTTTTCATAAATAGAATAATATCAGCAGCATCAAGTTACTTATTGTGATCAAGTGTTCGATGTGCACCTGGGGATCATATTTAAGTGCCTAAGTTCAAATCTCAATTAGACAGATCCTACTTTCCTAGTGTAAGTAAGTTTGTCAGTTCTTTTGCCAAAAGATGAGTTGTTCTCTCTGGCCACTCTGGTTTCCTCCACCATGCAAAAACTAAACACTTCTATAAAAGTAAAAAAAAAAAAAAAAACAAATCTTGACTTGTGCATAAAACACCAAAACTCAACTCAACCAACTTGTAATGTCTGGATAATATTCAATCACCTTTAATCTTATTACCACTGTACTTCAGAAACCATATTTTATTAGCAAATATGTGCATTGCAGTTGTATGCAAATTTATCTACATTTTGCTGTAAAGGGTGTTATATGACTATTAATGTAATTACTTCTTGAGAGTACAGCATATATAACACATACCACTTTATACAATTTAACCTGTAGTTGGTGAAGCTAATCTAAGGTCTGAGCCCTCTAATACCAAATTAAATAAGGGGTTATTATTAAAAATTAAAACTATAAAATCATTTAAATTAATTCATTTTTGTAATTGATTAACTTAAATCAATGAAGAAGTTTTTTCTCAGTTTTTTAGAAATAAGAATGGACAAATAATTTTGCTACTGCTAGATGTCATGTCCAGTTTCTTTGCAGTAACTACATTTTCCAAATTTTTCTCTGTCTTCTTAATGACAATTCTGGCTTCAGAACACTTGATTTTGAAGACACAACATCCTTGTCATCAATTCCAAAACAAAAAATGTCCTATCTCTTGAAACAGGTACCACTGTCTGTTTGCATTTGATCCATTTGCTTTTAAAACAGTAGATACAATTATTGGGTCAATAAACTGCTGCTTTTTAAACAAGTTCATTTCAATCTCTGCATTGTCAGCATATTCTCTGACAAAAACAGCACCTGGATAATTTTTTGACATTCTGCAATGATGATACTTAAAAATTTCTGGTAGTGTTTTGAAAGGTTTTTAAAATTCTTTACAATTGTAGAAAACTACTGGTTGCTGGTCATCATTTGCAAGTTGTGGTATATTATGGTGATTTCTTGATAATGAGGCAACACAATTATAAACATCTTGGCGAGTTTCTGCTGTGCAGTGTCTCCATTTCACCTCTGAATGGAAAAAAACCAAATTCAATCATATTTAAGCACTTTTATAAACAACAAGGGGAAAAGAGACTATATATGTTGAAATAAATTTTTAAAAATTAAAGAGTATGCAGTCAAACAAAGTTTAGATTTAAAAAGTTTTATTGCCCTCCTCGAACAGAACACAGTCTGCGGTTAATACAGAGGGTGAGAAACTACAAATACAAAAATCACAATGCAAATAACACAGCATAAAATAAGACATAAACACAGCATAAAACATGACCTAGAATTAAATAAAATGAAACCTGAAATTCAAAATACAAATAAAAACAAATTATCATTACAAATGCAAAAGTTCAAGAAAAACCAATTCCACAAATTGTACTATGCCATATCCAAAACATCGACGATACCAAATTAAACTGTCCAACAAAAATTCAACTGTTTATTATTTTTAAAAATGTACATGTCAAAAAGCGCGCGAAATAAAAAGTAAATAAACAGATACTTTTACAGCAAATAAACGATAATTATAGGAATCACAATAACAGTCCACAGTATTTAATAATCAGAATAATGTTCATTATTTTTTGATAATTTACTGCATATAAAACTCACTCTTTGAGGCGTCTAACTTGCCGGAAAACTGACAGCTTCATCTGGAGACATCACACGCACAATACTTGAAATTGGATGACGTAAACAAACACTAATAGTAAAAACGAAACTGTATGTACCGGAATCCGGCAACATTACACTCCCCTTCTGATTTCTTACAGAAATCACTCTTGCATATTAAACAAATGAAACATTAAAACATGAAATAAATGTTGATACACAATAATAGTAAATTGTGAAGACTCTAAATAAGATAAAATATTAACTGCTTGTAGTCTTTTATGCACAAACAAAACAGTCTCTGTTTTCACAGTTCACAAAAGTTCAAAACATATTTGGTCCATTAATCCACATACTGTTTTGGAGAGTCTGTGCTTGGAAAGAACGTGTAGCTAAATCTGCGGGATTATGATCAGTTGGTACATGGCGCCAATGGTCTGGTCCATTAAAAGATCGAATTCTATTGACTCGATTAGCAAAATAAACATAAAATCTTCTGACATCACTGGCTATGTAACCTAAGGCAATCAGGCTGTCTGTGTAGAACCAAAAGTCATTATTATCTAATCCAAGCTGCTCCTTGATAAACTCCGCAATTTCTACAGCTAATACAGCAGAACATAACTCCAAACGAGGTATTGTGTGCCCATGTGAAGGAGCTACTTTAGCCTTTCCAAACAGAAAACTGGTATCACTTGACACCTCGTCTTTCCAAAGCTTTAAATAAGCTACAGCAGCTATGGCATCTTTGGAGGCATCAGCAAATATGTGGACTTGTACTCGAAAAGCATTTATAACAGAGTACATGCTGTACATACGAGGAATACTAAACTTTTCAAGGAAGTGAAGTGATTCCACCCAGGTAGTCCATCTATGCAGAAATGTGATGTCAAGTGGTTCATCCCAATCCATTTTCTTATCTGACATCATTTCTCGAAGCAGCATTTTTCCTTGTATTATAACTGGACTAGCAAAGCCAAGTGGATCAAATAAACTGTTAATAGTGGAAAGGACTCCTCTACGGGTGAATGGTTTAGAATCCACATCAATCTTAAAGAGAAAAGCGTCATCATTAATATTCCAGTATAAACCAAGGCTTCTTTGGATTGGTAGATCATCTTGTCCTATGTCGAGATTCTTCAAATCAGTAGCAAGATCATGTTTTTCGAACTGCAACATGACTGTTTTGGAGTTGGATGCTATCTTATGTAGTCGAAGTTGTCCCCCTTTCTTCAAAGCACTCTGTGTTCTTTTCATCAAATCAACAGCAATCTCATCACTGGGACAGCTAATTAGTCCATCATCCACATAAAAGTTGTTACAAACAAAATCTCTCACATCTGAATCACTATCCTCCACAGAGCGACGAAGACCATAAGTAGCCACAGCTGGAGACGGGCGATTACCAAAAACATGAACAGTCATCCGGTATTCAACTAAGGGTTTAGAAAGATCATTTTCAGGATGCCAAAGAAAGCGAAGATAGTCCCTATGTTCTGCATGCACTCTGAAGTTATGGAACATTTGCTCTATATCAGCTGTTAATGCAACTTTTTCACGGCGAAATCTTAACAGGATACCTTGGAGGTTGTTGGACCCTTGAGTAAAACTTCATTCAAAGATACACCTTTGTAGCGTGCTGATGAGTCAAAAACCATGCGAATTGAGTCTTTCTTCTTACGATGGTAAACTCCGAACATAGGCAAGTACCATCTCTCTTTGTTTTCTGGAATAAAGGGTGCTATTTCTGCATGGCCACGGTCAAAAATTTTAGTCATGAACTGTGATACATGTTCCATCTTGACAGGATTATGGCGTAAGCTACGGTCAAGAGATTCAGCACGGGTTACAGCCTGGTGTTTGTTGTCGGGCAATGGAGGTCTGCTAGAACGAAATGGTAATGGCGCTGTCCATCTTCCATCTGGATCTTTTTTGAAACCCATATCCATGGTGTCTAAAAATCTCTGGTCATCAATTGAAATGGCGATCTTCTCGTCTAATTCTGTTTTTACAAAGATGTTATCCTTCACAACTAGTTTACTGTCACAAGGCTCAAACAAGGAGGGACGGCCATTTCCTAATAAGCACGTTTTGTTGACTGAAATATGGTTAGATACATGGAGCTCATCTAAGCAAACTGAACCAATGATAACCCAGCCAAGTGGAAGCTTCTGTGCATAAGGAACTCCGCCATCACAATAACGTTGGTCTTCAACAACATGTGCAGCAATCAAATCTCTCCCTATAAGGATTTCAATATCAGCATCAGCAATGAGATCAGGAATGGAATCTACAATATCCTGCAGGTGAGTATATTGCTCAGCAATGTGACACGATGGGATTTCCTCTCTGTTGTTAGGCAGTTCAGGACATTCTATAAGTGTCGGCAGCTTGAAGGCACAGTTTCTGTCAATAGATTCAATAATAAATCCTGGAGCTCTTCTACCAGTTGTTACAACTTTGCCGGAACATGAAGCCAAAGTATACTCAGATGAAGGTCCATTCTGATGGAAAGCATCAAAAAATGAACTGGATGCTAGACAATGGTTGCTTTGGTCATCAATCATAGCATACACTATCCTAGACTGCTGTTCTAAACCTTCTGGATACACTCTAGCAGGAACTATCTTGGCACATGACTTACTGGTTCCAGTTGTAGTACCACAAACTTGAGTGCAGGTGGAAGAAATTTTACTAGTGGTTGCCTCCCCTTCATGGACTTTTACACTTTCATGGAGTGCTGTAGGATGTGAGGATGCCTTACAAATACTGCACTGGATGGTGGCTTTACAATTTTTAGCTCGATGTTTCTTAGGACCACAACATTTTAATACATATACCATTAGCCATGATAAACTTCTTTCTGTCCTGCATAGATTTCAGACGAAAACCATTACAATCATTTAGCAAATGTCTAGTATGATGAAATGGACATCTCACAGCTTCAGATACAACAGTTGGCTCTGTTCCTGTCTTTTTTGAGACAACAGGTAAAGTTGATGAGGCATTACGATAAGTACGTGGTTGCAATCTTTCTGTATTGTCAAAATTGAAACTTGGGTCATTCTTCATCTTGGCAAGATCTTTTATGAAATCAACAAAGAAAGTGAAGGGTGGATACACTGCAGCTTGACGTTTCTTATACTTTGTAGCTTCAACTGTCCATTTCTCTTGAAGGTTAGGTGGTAGTTTAGCAACTAGCGAGTTGATTCCAGTAGGCGAGTCGAAATATCCAAACATCACAGCATACTGGGGTTGTCTTTTAATAGAATTGATCTCAGAAGCCAAATCTGCTAAATTATACAGCCTTTTGTAATCATGGTTGCTAATCTTAGGAAAGGTAGCAATATTTCGTTTAAGACTACTCTCTATTAACTCTGGAGATCCAAACCGTTCTTCAAGTCGTTCCCAAACTAAATTCAGTGCCGTCACTGGATCTGCGGCATTACATTTGCGAATGGTGGCTGCTTGTCTTGATGAGTCTGTCCCAAGCCAACGAATCAGTAGGTCAAGCTCTTCTGATGGTGTAGCATCAAGCTCAGTCATTATAGACTTGAAAGTTAATTTCCATGCTAAATAAAAACTGGGATTATCATCATACTTTGTAATTCTAGATAATATGAGATCTTTCTTCAGAAGGAACTTGGTTATGTCTGCAATTGGTTCACTTTTTCTGTCATCTGAAGACTGTCTGTTGTCATAATGACTGCTGGAACAATTAAAATTGTTGTCAAGATGTGTAGATCTGGCAGTATCAATACGTAGAGCAGACTTTTCAGACATAAAAGGTGAAGCAAGGGGATTCAATTGAGACTGCACTTCTGTGTGACCTTGAGGTGCTGAATCTAGCCGGAAATGTGGTTTAGGCAGTTGTAATTGAGATGACGAAAAACGTGGCTTGAAAGCAGACTGAACAGTAGTAGTTTGTGTAGGATAATGCTGACGGGGAAACTCGTGTTCAGATGTAGATATATAGGTGTGTCTAATGTCAGGTTCCAAGTTAATAGTATGTTGACTAGATGTCTGAACTGGAAGTGGCTCTGTTACAACTGGCTGCTGTTGAGAAGCAATGTTTACATCCACACTCGATAAAGGTAAAGCTCTCTTAGGATGAGTGGTCACATCAGGGTTGGTTATATTGTCCTCAAAGCTATTTGTCACTTCTAGATCAGGATCTCTCATGCATGAAATAGGATCAGGCAGACTATCAACATATTCTTGGGTTCTGGCATGCTTCTTACTAGATGTTACTGAACCAAGTTCCAATTTAACTGCAGTATTCTGGATGGCATCAATCTCAGCTTGTTTAATCTCGATATCTTGCTGGAGTTTTAGAGCCTGCAACCTAGATTCAAGAGCTACTTTCTGTTGAATAATATCAGCTTCTGCATCCAAAAACTTTTTCCTGATAACAGTAGCATCGAGCTCAGCTTGTTTGCGCTCCACAACACTGGATTTTTTGGATAAAGAAGATGAAGATCTTGTAGAATGGCCATCTTTGCTCTTAAATGGTGGGTTAAGCAGTAAGCTTAATCTTTTGAATGCCATGTCAACTTTACAATCAACTGTTTCCTTTATAAGATTGTGTGCTACTTCTTCACCATAACTTTCTGTGGTCCGCACTGTCCTCAAGTATTCAATAAATTTAGCTGATAATTCACAGTATGCCCTGTAGCATGAATCAATCAAATTGCGCACTGACACAAGCGCATTTGAATCAGTCTTAACTTCATCAATATGTGAGATGCCGGCATTGAGATCATTTTTAACCTCACGCAGCTGGCTGGCATACTTACTGACTCGAGACTGGAACTCTTCCCTGGCAGGACTGGTCAATACGCGTTGTCGTGTTGATCTTCGAGTTTCAAGTTCTGGAACTGAATGTACACTCATCATGGAATGAGACTAAACTTGTGTATATTTTACTTTGTGCTTGAGCTCAACGTCAAAATTAGGATTGGAGCTAGGTGCCAAAACGTCTTGCTGTTGGTTGGAGCTGGACATAAAAACATAGGCAGGAGCTGGACGACTAGATTTCTCACTATGCAGTCAAACAAAGTTTAGATTTAAAAATGTTTTATTGCCTCCTCGAACAGAACACAGTCTGCGGTTAATACAGAGGGTGAGAAACTACAAATACAAAAATCACAATGCAAATAACACAGCATAAAATAAGACATAAACACAGCATAAAACATGACCTAGAATTAAATAAAATGAAACCTGAAATTCAAAATACAAATAAAAACAAATTATCATTACAAATGCAAAAGTTCAAGAAAAACCAATTCCACAAATTATACTATGCCATATCCAAAACATCGACGATACCAAATTAAACTGTCCAACAAAAATTCAACTGTTTATTATTTTAAAAATGTACATGTCAGAAAGCGCGCGAAATAAAAAGTAAATAAACAGATACTTTTACAGCAAATAAACGATAATTATAGGAATCACAATAACAGTCCACAGTATTTAATAATCAGAATAATGTTCATTATTTTTTGATAATTTACTGCATATAAAACTCACTCTTTGAGGCGTCTAACTTGCCGGAAAACTGACAGCATCATCTGGAGACATCACACGCACAATACTTGAAATCGGATGACGTAAACAAACACTAATAGTAAAAACGAAACTGTATGTACCGGAATCCGGCAACATTACAAAGAGAGAGAGAGAGAGAGAGAGAGAGAGAGAGAGAGAGAGAGAGAGAGAGAGAGAGAGAGAAATATCTTTAAATTGAAACAAACATAAGACAGATATGTGTAAAGACTTTGTCAATCTAAATACAACAAATTTAAAACTGTCATAACTTCATGATGAACAATTTAAATAGTAAACTCTTGAAGTATTTAATATATATATATATATATATATATATATATATATATATATATATATATATATATATATATATTGGGATTTATAATAAAATTATAATTATAACTGTTAGTGCACGTTAATCGAAGTTTATGCTTTCAGAGAATAGTTAACAGATCATTACTTTACATACATTGTGACTTGGGCATGGTCTTTTAGGAGAGAGAGAGAGAGAGAGAGAGAGAGAGAGAGAGAGAGAGAGAGAGAGAGAGAGAGAGAGAGAGATGAATAAATAATAGAAATAAATAAATTAATTAATAATAATAGATAATGAAGAAAAGATCACCATATAACCCTACTCTTCTTATTTTGTCATTTTAGTCTGATGTAACAATAAAACCTTGGTGTCTATGTGGATTGTCAGTCTTCCATGTGACAGCATATATTGAATCATAGTGCTAAAAAGTAATTTTTAATTTATTTTATTTTATTTTTCTAACACTTGCCTTTATTTCGATTTGTCCATGGTGTTGAATCCTCAATGATTAGAAATTCGGCTTTTGAATCTAACTGAAAATTTCCAATTACATAAGAAAAATACAGGTGTTTCTGTATACTTGTGTCCCACGGAAAAGCTTTTGTTAGAGGACTATTTCCCTTTCTTACTTCTTTGCTCATTTAGTGTCGTTTGTGGATTCATTTTTCTGATGTACATATAACGACACTTTACCCATCATATTAATTTTCCTTTTCTCTGTCTCGAGACACGTTTCTCTTACTAAATGAATATTTTATGATCGACTATGGAACTTCGTGATTTTCATTGTCATTGTTCACACACAAAATTTCAGGAAAAAGTACTTGTTTTCAACGTTTGTCGGCGTTCTCCTTCAGAATTTCTGATTCTGTTATTTCGTCCGCTAAGTGTCACTTTCATCATTTAGATCGCCATCCTCCCTGTCATTAGCTGAACCTGTCTCAAATTGATAATTATATCATCTCCAAAATAAATCTCATCAACCCGACTATTTCTCAGACAAAAACCGTCGTCTCGATCCTCTAAATGATCCTCTGGAACGGTGCCTGACGTTGTCGAAGTACTTTATATTTATGTACTGTTATCCATCGCTCCACATCATCAATATTTTTCTTGTATTCTGACAAAAAAACTCGTGGTAATACAAGATAGCTTCCCTTTTGAACAGTTTGGGATGTCGTGTTGCATACTATGTTTGCCAAGTCGGAAACGGAAAACACGGAGATTCTGAATTTTTATACTATTACTTGCTTCTATTTAAAAAAGTTAATTCCCAATTTATTAAGAAGTTATTATATTAACTTTGGACGATCGTTTTTAGGGGAAAAGATTAAGAAGAAATGCTGCAGCTTTAATTGATAAAAAATCATAAATAATCAGGCACCGAGTTCAACGGTTCATCATGGATCAAATTACTAGACAATGGAGAAGGGTCGCATCGCATATTTAATTTAAAAATATTTTTTATTTTTATAAATATATATATATATATTTTAATTTTTTATAGATATATTCCTACATTAATAATAACAATTAAACAATTTCTTTTAATGGTTAATAACATTTACTTCTTTCGCTGAATGAGTAACTTTTGACATGTGCACGTTTCAATCACCGGCATTTATCGACGTCATTCTTTAACTACGTTTTTCTGATTATGACGTCGTACCTCCATAAGCCTGGAAATCTCATGGCGCGTCACATATAATATTGAATAAAAATAAATGAAAAAATAAATAAAATAAGTGTTAATTTTGATTGGATGCCATTATGAAGTCCCCAAACTGAAGCAAAAAGATTTTTGTATTTAAACAATTCAGTTTATTTGAAACAATAACTGGAAATTGTAAAATATGAATTTAACTCTTGTTTATTTTATTACACATGTATCATGTGATACTTTACTACCAAGTTTCAATAGTAAATGTTTAATAAAAATATGTTTTTGGAGGGGGCATTAAACTCTGATAAATATAGGTCTTGTTTATTCAAAGCACCATATCATTTGAAAAGGAATTTTGTATTATATATCTTCTAAGTTTCAACATTATCTGTCAAGTATTAAGGAAGAAAACTGTTCAATAAAAAGAATATGTTTGTGGAGGGGCATTAAACTCTGATAATAAGGCTCTTGTTGCCTTTTTTAAACCATAAATAGAAAAAAAGGATTATGGTCACAAATAAAACTAACAAGGTATTTTAACAATAAACAAAATAACTCTTTCTAAATCTAGCTAAAGTAGGTGTTAAATACACTTGCTAAACACAGTCCACTATGCCATAAAGTCACATGGTCTTTTGACCAGGTGAGCTTATAATACTACCCTTAATGCTGCAGGTTAAAACTTTGTAATGCAACTTTAACTTCTAAATCTATATCATTTCACCCCATATCAACCTGTTTCCACCCTTCAAAATGACTGAGAAAAGCTTTTTAGCCATCTTCTGCCTCAAATATTCTCCCATGATAAATTATACTAATTACTGAAAATATCAATAAATATCATACAGTGTATATCAATAAGATACAAAATACTTTTTTTCATCTTGTATAATTTTGAAAAAGAATAAGTTATACCCTGCTCTATCAAAATTACAATCATAACTGTGACCAAATATTAGTTAGTATGATTAAATTACTGGATTTTATCCCTGTATCTGAGAGAAAAGATCAAATATCACCAGTTCAAATTGTGATGGTAAACTTTTAACATATTTCAACAGGTAAACTGATTGATTCCAAGACCAAGACGGCAAAATTTCCCAGACAAATATCTCTGCAACACAAGTTGCTGCAATTGTTTATCTAAAAATTTATAACTATTAATTAAAGATTAAACCACTTGTACATAGGCATGATTGAGGTGGATAATCTTGGGTATCTGTCTCCAGCCATGCTTACAGTGAATTAACAAACACAAAATACTGGTACTATAGAACTGTTAGCAATTTAAAATAATACTGCTTTCATTTCTGAATAGCAAGTGAGTTCCTGAAAGCTGACAGACTGGGTAACAATACTGACATTTTAAATTAGAATGAAGCTTGATGGTGTAGGACATTTTGTTCAATTAGACATTTCACTCCATACCTTTTAAACTGAACTTACTTAGGCATTCAGTAACCTTTGATGTTCAATTTACCTGGATACTTAGTCACACATCCTGTCTTAACTGATATTTAGTAAAAAGGTTCAATGGACACCAGTATGTATGTGAAATTAATGATTAATGTCTTTAATTAAAGGGTACCTGTAACGATTTTCAGTTTTGACATATTTTATTCGTCGTACTTAAATATGACTGTAGCGAAAATTTCATAAAATTCTATTCCATAATAAGGTAGATATTTGCGATTTTCTAATACATCTCTAGAAATCCAAATCAAAAAGGTCGATATCGAGGCTCCCGTGTTGTGACGTCATACCAGTAACATACCTCCACAGAATATTATTTACCAACTACTAAAATAAGTCAAATACGAACTCCCAGTTTAACTTTCTATGATTATTTTACGGGAAAACTATTTAACGAAGTGGAATTAACATTCGTTTGACATGTACCGATAATTAAGATTATTTTTAATCCTTTTGTTTATTAGACACATTCCTTAGGTCACTTATAATTTGCAAAATTGATTTGCAGGTTGATAAAGTTATCTTACAACCGGTAATATACAATAACATATTTACAGTTCGAGTAAAGTAAAATAATTTTATTTGGTAAACGTTATTTGTCATATACAGTATAAAGATTTCACTCCGGAAAATGGATATTTCATTTGTAAATTTTAAAAAGTAAGAAAAGAATTCTTTCTTAGTTTCCATGTCAATAATAATAATAATAATAATAATAATAATAATAATAATAATAATAATAATAATAATAATAATAATAATAATAATAATAATAATAATAATTATTATTATTATTATTATTATTATTATTATTATTATGAAATACAACTTTTAGGCAAAATCAAAAATTAAAAATTGACCACCAGAAGAGTCTATTTAAAACATGTTTATTGAACTACTTACAGCATTTGATTTTATTAGATTTCAGATTACACTTTTCCTTGGGCATACATTTAGCTGTGATATTCTTAAATTCTTTATTCTATATATATTCATAAAAAATTCATAAAACTATTATCATTATTATTATTATTATTACCATCTTGTTTTTTTAATGTGGTCTCATTCTAAAATCTGTGTCATTTCATTTTAAACAATTATAATATATTTCGCGTAAAATAATTTGAGATGGAATATCTTGGTTTTTTTTTCTTTTTTATTATCCTAGCATTAATTAACCATGGGACAGTTGAAAAGAACTATGTTACAAACTTTAATTGTGTGAAAATTTTCCAATTATCAAGGAAATGTGATGCCGCCAGACTACTTAAAAGTTTTCTACATCACGGTCATTTAATTTCAACTGTCAATAATCATTGCACAAAAGAACATAGGCGATTGGTTTTTTATGTATTGATTTTTAGCCGGTGCCACTGTCATGTGCTGATTTCGAATATTTATTACTGAAATAATGCATACAAAATTCAAAATTTTGAATGCATTATTTTAATAGAAATTCAAAATCATTACATGACACAACAGTAAGTTCCATAATATTCACCCGGTAGTCTGTCCAGTCCGACTTGATATTTAATTCATTTTAAAATGTCGACGATAAAATTAATTTTTCGTGTATTTGACTAGTTAAAACTAATCGCGTATTTTTTGTTATAGCTATGCAACTTATCGTAATTCTCGAGTCTGTCGAGTCCGACTTCATAAAACAATTTATTTTCTTAAGTCAAAGATATAATCATTTTTCGTGTTATTGACAAGTTAACACTCGTCAAGTATTTTTCAACAGCTATGCAACCAAATGCAGGTCGGGACTCGACTCATTATGTTCATAGGACTCGTCCATTTCTGGTTCGAATAAATAACGGTTTTACTCCAAATTCATCACTGATAAGATTGTCTACTGCTTCCCGAAATAATGACGAACTATTTGACATAAATAGGTACATGTCAGAGTCGTTACTTTCTTCTACATAAATCAATATATCATCATTGTTACTACTGTCTATTATGTAAGACACTACTTTTAATACTGCAATGACGTCACACGTTTATAACTCAAAACGAGGACGTTTCACTTTTCGATAAAGAGAAAGTTATAAAATGGGGATTTCAAACCGCTATAACTTTTTTATATTGTCACCAATTTTGATGCGGTTTTCAATATTCAATACATGATACACTTTATAGACAAGCCCGAAAATTCTCCCCTTTAAGTGGATGTCATTCAAATTGAACACACAATACTGGGATGACCATCCACTTGTAGATTTCAATAAAATGATATTAGAGTCTCATCACCACTTTAAGAGTTGGACATTTATTCTAATTTATTGCTTAAATGTGACATTACACTCAAGAGTTTAATTCAATTCTTACATCCATTAAGTTTTCATTCAGAAACTTCGTGTATTCTTTTACAAATACTCCCAAAATCTTCTCATGAGCTTTAAAACTGAAACATTTTTCTTTTGTCTATTTATTTAGTTTGTACATTTGATTTCTGCATTACATTTATGCTTATAGTAGAGTTTCGTTCAAATCCTACATCCATTAAACAAGGTCTATTTAAATAAAACTTTTGTTTATTCTTTTTTAAATGTACTCCCAAAATTGTCTCATGAGTTTTAAACTGATTATTTATTTATTTTAAGTTAGTTTTTACCTTTTTAGAGGTGGTAAAACGACTTTATTGTTCAGATTCACTTGATGTTAATAAGCATTCATTTGAACATGTTCGACAATTTTCTATTTAGCCTATTGCAGTTAATACAAAAATAAAACACCCAACTTATTGGATGCCTCCAAAATCTGCTTTAGAACAGTTTGTAAAATTAATAAATTGTCAAATAACATACTTATTTATGTTAGGCAAACCAGATTTTAAACTGCCAGACTTTTCATCACTTGGGCCAATCCAGAAAGACAGTGATGGCAATATTGCTTATGATTTTGGCCCTGAAGTTAGGATAAATAATTTGAATGAGGTACTTTTAGATTCGTATGAAAACTTAAAACATGCTATAAAGCAAGCAAAGAAGGTTAGGAAAAGAAAATCTTTACCCACCCATTGTACCCCGAAGAAGAAGAAACCTTTGACAACACCCATGGTTTCAACCCCAAAATAACATAACCAATTTGCTTTGCATGGCTGTGCTAATTATGTATACATGTATATCACCGACCTGAACAACTCATTTATCAAACCTTAGTTTAAATCATTTGATAAATTTATTCACTGAATGACCAGAGCACCGTGTGATATGTGCACCTTAAAATTTGTCCATAATAAAATGTAATAGCACAATTCCTGTAAAATCATATAATATATTATTCCAGGAATATGCAATGGAAACATATTAAAAAACTTATAAAAACATTTCCTGCACAAAATTGGATTGTTTCCCTGTGACACACTTTCAAACTCCTACAGTTTTAGTCAATAATGTTGGTGATATTTGTTATATATTATCAGAGTTCAGATTGTCTGAATAAAGATGTTCCTATTTTGTGTGTTGTAGCAAATCATTTTAATTGAAAAAATAAGTGAATTAATTAAGTCACAAGCCAAACACTTTCTTTATACTAGATATATAATATTTGTATTCTTAGGTCTTTGTGAATTGTGGTTCTGGCTAATAATAATATTTATAATGCACATCTATGAATTCAGTGATATCAGGTACTCTGTTGTCTAGGGATTGCTATATATATATATATATATATATATATATATATATATATATATATTATATGCATTCAAACACTCTCTATTTATGAAAATAGTAAAGTTTTTAAAGCAGATCTAAATGTTGACACCGTATACATGTATTTTTAAATTTGGATCAGAATAAACTTACATTTATTTTAGTTTAAAACTTGTCAGTGTTTATATTCATGTATTACTTGCGCAACGAGAGCCCTGAGATATTGAACTAAAATTTTGTATGTGAATCATACATCATGTAGAATATGAAATTGCAACTCAACTTGTGTACCTGCATGAGTGTCTATTGATTTTAAGGAGTTCAACTAAGACTTTTAGCATTCTGCATGCAAGTAATGGTCATAGAACATGTTGTAGCTAAGTTACTTTGATAGGTTTTTAAAAAAAACCCATGTTGTTTGTTCCCTCCAACAACAAGAAGCAAAATTCTGGAAATATAGACTGATTTTTAATGTTTATAATGACTTCAATCAACAGTCTGAAATGAATCAAGTACATTGTATGATGAAAATTTAAATTAAATTTATATGTAAGAGAAAATACCCCTTGTATCAGGGGTTTCTGTCACTCTCTTTGATGTATACTCAAAACCTTGGTTTAGGTATCGCTTGAAAACATTAAAGTAAAGACAATTTCAATTTACATGTTTATTTTGTCCTATTAACATTTTGAAGCCATTTTTCAATCAAAAACATCACATAACTATGGTATATATATTCACTTTACAGACTTAATAAACGATAACCAATTCATTTAGTAGAATCAATGGATGGACATTAGTAATAGTTATACTTTTATTGTGCAAAAGACAACATCCTATCAGTGCTTCAGTACTTTGATTTTCTGTTGGGAAAAATGAATTTAAAATTTTAAAGTTGCATGATTTTGTCACAGGTAAATGTACCGTTATTGAGGTTTAAGACTGGTCCTTTCTGTGTGAATCTTCGGTGATGTTACACTGGTCAGTTTTAATGTTGACTTGCACCACAGGAGATGACCCAATGGTTTTTTAATTATCCCGAAGGTTGGTTAAAAGGATCAATTTAATGTAGCATGAAATGACCATTTCTCCGCCCCTTTTTGAGAATCCGGGCTTGTCTGTATAAAGTGGATATCAATCTTTGATATTATTATAAAATGTTTAAAATATTAATATTAGATATCAAATTAATGATATTCACTATCAAGTTACTGAAATTCCAAGATGATCTAAAAGTGATCCTAAGGGAAATTACAACATTTTCAAATAAGAAATTTAGGTTGGATGGTTAAATGTTGTTTTATTGTTCCAGCTATTAGCGATAAGACAACTTTTAATTATTTTTAGGGTAAAACTTATTACAAGTTCATGGAGTGCATGAGTGTGCATTTCTGATCTGCAATGTACTAGTATGCACTTAAGTCAACCTAAATATTGCTAGTACACTCATTTGAAATGTCCCAGATAAACAGTGAAACCCACAAGGTCCATTATACTGGTACTGAGCCAACTAGTAAGAGACTACAACAAGGAAAAGCCTTTCTCACTTATGTTTGACCTGCATCAAACCATCAGTGCCTGAGACACCATATTTTTTGCAGGCTATCACCTAAACACTCTGCCCTCTCCCAAAATAAAAAATAAAGTTTAAGGTGTTACAGAATGTAATCCCTATGTTATGGAAACAAGGTATGAGATTTCAAAAACAAAAGACAAAAATGGTATATATGATATCAAATGTCAGTGATGGTGTATGAAATGGCATGGTATGAATTATTAAAATTGTCTGGCCAGACAAACTGTTTTTATGCAATTTTTTAACAAAATAAATTTAACTGCTAGATTAAATTAAATTCAAGTGGTACAGTGGTTTACACAAAAATGGCAAAGTTTTATTTGTGCATTTAGTTTCGGTTTTAAACCCTGGTCAAGACCATTTTATACATTCAAAGTTAGTCATTTCATAGATAGTGGGAAACCCAGAGTGCCCCCCTTCCTACCACAAACAAAAAGAAAAAAATAATGAAATAAATTTTTAAAAGGTTTTAATCAGTGAATTTACTTAATATCTCTTTTCATTGTGATTATTTTATTGTCACCAGGACCCCACCTTTTTATTATTTCTTTTATTTTATTTATTATTTTTGGGGGTGGGAGTGGGCGGGTGGGGGTAAAGTTCAAATTAAGGGATGTGGGATACCAAACACCCTGTACGTTGGTTTGTTCACAGATCACAGTTCCAGTGTATCATAGTCCAAATAAATTAACTAATTAACTAAGTTAAAAATCCATGTACAAATTTTTGGATTTAGTCTACCTGTTTACTAGGTGTACAATATAACTGATATAACTGATCATTTAATGATAAAATAATACCCTGTATTCTGTATTCATGATGCATATTTGTTGAATCATTCACTACACTGGAAAACGGACTAAATTGTCTTCAAAATACATGTAATTACCAAGATAAGGACCGAACAATGACCATGATGATCAACTTCAGTCAATGTTTGTTAATCGTACCCTATAATTTGTTGTCCTTGTACAATTGAACCAGCCCTGTTACAATGATATGTATCCAGTTTCAAATTTCTAACACATGTATCAGTTGTCATTCAATATTGATGTTACATTTTGATGACGATTTTCATATTTTTCATATCGTACTGATATGTTTATCGTATTTGGTCTTACAGGGGTATAATATTTAGATATTCTAAAACTCAAGTTTTCTTACATCCCAAAGCCCGTGTAAAAGTTAAACAAATCTCTAAATGTTATATTACTTTCCTAGAATCAATATATTTAATAAAATCCGCTTCAACGAGGGTAATTTTTCAGTCCATTACAGCTCTATCTCTCTCTCTCTCTCTCTCTCTCTCTCTCTCTCTCTCTCTCTCTCTCTCTCTCTCATTTACCCATATACCTATATATTAAAATTATTTCAAATCGGTAATTTCTGTTAATCGAAATGGGCCTGAACAAGTTATTCGTATAACCTTGCGACCAATTCACAACACAGCAGTAAATTCCGTGTAGCAATATGCTAAGTTATCACCGATAGAAGAACATTTTGATAAGGATAAGTAAATTCTTAATTAGTCATTTCCGGCTTGTTGGTGGTTATTTATTAATTGAGAAAAATGTTTGTGTTAACTGAAAAAAAAAAACAAACAAACTTATATTTCCCTTATACAACACACATAACATTAACCTATATTATTGTGAAACATTTCAAAATGGAACTCAAGTCTTTACTTCTCAGAATGAAATGAATGCAAATATGCAAATAATAATAATAAAATGCTGAAAATATATTTAGATTAATAATAATAATAATAATAAAATAGTTTATTAAAGTGTCACGCATCATATATCATAAAAAAAGAAAAACATATCATAAAAATATGAACATATAAAATACATTTTCAAAAATATGACGCCCAGCCTAAAAGACTTATGAGACACTAAAAATTCGCTTAATTACAAAGCATAAAACAAAACCCCGGTAATAATTACTGGGTGTTAAAAGCACATCTACGTTTAAACATCCGAGTTAAAAACTGAGCAAAAATAACTTGCACATTACTATTTTCCATTAAAAAAAAGAACTTTTCATCATAACTTAATGTTTTAAAATCTTTAAAATGGTCAACACATCTTAAAAATAATAAGTTTCTTAAATCGGAATAAAACGGATAATATAGTAAAAATTGTTTTTCGTTTTCAACACATTTTCAACACAGTTAAAATTACAATATTTACACATTCTATTTTCTAAAGGAACAGCTGGCTTGGCGTCACGACCCAATTCAATTTCCAGTTTTAAACACCCGCTTCTAAAATTGGATAAAATCTGTCTCTGGTCTCTGTACCCGACGTTTTTAACATAAAAACTACGTTTTAAATCAAATTTATAGTGTCTATATGTTCTTAATTTATTTCCATTGACCATAAATGCCTTTGTCATTCCATATTTCATTTAAAAATAGTTTTTATCAAACTCTAAAAGAACACATTTAATTTTACCTATCTTACAACAGTTATTGACTTGCAATGATATAATATCATTTAAATTGTATTTATCTATTAATTTTACCACTTTACTATCAAGAGACATGGTTTTACTCAATGACCAAAAATGTATTAAATAAACACTTCTGTCATTGTCTAGACTAGATAAACATAAGAACAGTCTAAAAACTTCTGTATGTTGTTTCACTGTTACGGACGACCAACGCATACCGCCTCGTAATGCTAGATTAGAAGCATTTTTCGCAGCACCAAGAAAATATCTGCATGCTCTATTCTGAATCTTTGCAACTTCCGGGTACTTATTTACACCCCATATACCCGCACCAAAATAGAGAACTGGTTCAACAAGAGTACCATACAGTTTTGTAAAAACCTCATATGTATGAGGCGCCGTTTCTATATTTATTCAGTATTTTAACATATGCATAAATCGATTTTTGGATATCCATAAATCGATTTATGCATATGTTAAAATATTTGGCATTTTTGCATATGCAAAAATCGATTTATGGATATCCAAAAATAAATTTGTAAAATTTGAAAATACTGAGTTCTCCCCAATTATCAATCCCGAAGTAAATACTCTCCGGTATATTGTGAGAGTAATATTTTTCTCTTGTAACAAATAAAAATCGTTAATTTTCTTTATGGTTAATAAATGCACTTTCAAAATAAGTGAAAAAATAGAAGCCTACGCATTTTTAAAAAACGAAAGTGTTTATTACATTACGATTCATTACATTACCACGCGACGGTTCGCCCTACAAAATCCAACATGGCTGCTAGAAATAATAAAAGGAAAGAACGAATATCAGAGGAGTATATCATTGAGGTGTTTGGAAATTGATGATCGGCATGTTGACGACAAAGCTGTCGATATCATATCAGAAATTGATTTAGTTGCCATGTTACAAACCGACGTAATAATAAACACGAAATAGAACCGCACTAAATAGTTGGGGATAAATCATTTCACACTCGTATGAGGCGCCGTTTCTATATTTATTCACTATTTTAGCATATGCATAATTCATTTATGGATATCCATAAATCGAATTTAACATATGTAAAATTATTTTAAGATATCCAAAAATAATTTTGCATATGTAAAATTCGATTTATGGATATCCATAAATCGATTTTTGCATATGCATAAATACATTTTTACATATGTTAAAATGCTGGCTATTTTTGCATATGCAAAAATACATTTTTACATATGCATAAATCGATTTTTGGATATCCATAAATCGATTTTTGGATATCCATAAATCAATTTTTGCATATGCAAAAATAGTCGGTATTTTTGCATATGTAAAAATCGATTTTAACATATCCATAAATCGCGATTGTGAAATGATTTCTCCCCAGCTATTTAGTGCGGGTCTATTTCGTGTTTATTATTACGTCGGTTTGTAACATGGCAGCTAACTCAGTATCTGATATGATATTGACAGCTTTGTCGTAAATGCAACAAGCCGATCTTCAATTTCCAAACACCTCAATGCGTTTGATATACTCCTCTAATATTTGTTCCTTCCGTTTATTATTTCTAGCCGCCATGTTGGATTTTGTAGCGCGAAGCGTCGCGTGGTAATGTAATGAATCGTAATGTAATAAACACTTTAGTTTTTATAAATGCGTAGGCTTATATTTTTTCACTAATATTGAAAGTGTATTAATTAACCATAAAGAAAATTAACGATTTTTACCAGAAAGTATTACTTCGGGATTGATAATTGGGGAGAACTCAGTATTTTCAAATTTCACAAATTTATTTTTGGATATCCATAAATCGATTTTTGCATATGCAAAAATAGTCGGTATTTTTACATATGCATAAATCGATTTTTGGATATCCATAAATCGATTTTTGGATATCCATAATTCGATTTTTGGATATCCATAATTCGATTTTTACATATGCAAAAATACCGACTATTTTTGCATATGCAAAAATCGATTTATGGATATCAAAAAATCGATTTATGCATATGTTAAAATACTGAATAAATATAGAAACGGCGCCTCATACACTCGCGATTTATGGATATGTTAAAATCGATTTTTACATATGCAAAAATACTGACTATTTTTGCATATGCAAAAATCGATTTATGGATATCCAAAAATCGATTTATGCATATGTAAAAATGTATTTTTGCATATGCAAAAATCGATTTATGGATATCCATAAATCGAATTTTACATATGCAAAATTATTTTTGGATATCTTTAAATAATTTTACATATGCTAAATTCGATTTATGGATATCCATAAATGAATTATGCATATGCTAAAATAGTGAATAAATATAGAAACGGCGCCTCATACATATGTCATACCACCTGCAACTCTAAACTTTGCATACAGGGACAGCCAAAGCTCGGCTAGCAGATTTTGCATATTTCAGTTACAGTTTTATTCAAATTCAAGTGTTTAAATTAATCGCGGAGAACTGATAGAGTTTTATTTGAAAATAAATAAATAAATAAATAAATAAATAAATAAATAAATAAATAATAATGAATGAATGAATGAATGAATGAATGATGAATGAATGAATGAATGAATGAATGATCAGAGAGAGAGAGAGAGAGAGAGAGAGAGAGAGAGAGAGAGATTGAAAAAGTTTCGGTCAAAACGTAACAGATAGTAACACATTGATAAAAAATAAATAAAAGAATATAGGCAGATAATTAACGAAAAGCTTAAAAAAAATAAAATATCATACAAAATAAAATAAAATAAAATAAATAAAATAAAATAAAATAAAATAAATAATAAAATAAAATAAAATAAAATAAATAAAATAAAATAAAATAAAATAAAATAAAATAAAATAAAGAAGTGACCTGCCTAAATGTTGCGTAAGCAGCGAATGCCAGGAATACTCAGGATGAATAAATGTGTCACTTGGGGGAATAAATTGGTTTTACTTGTGATTAGTCTATAAATACCAAATCTGAGAAATATATGTGTGTTCATTGCACCATAATAGGTAATATCACCTTGTACATGTACAGATTTATCATAAATTACTGTATGAGCTTTTCTGAAAAAATTATCCGATGCTCTACCGGTAAAATACTAATGACTAAGTACTGCTGCAGAGTTAAGCAGTTTTGGTTTTAAAAATACAAGAAAAAATATCTCCCTCCCAAAAATGAAATTGTTATTTAAAATTTTCGTGTAAAAAATTGTTTTAAGTATTCCAGCGACGTTCCGTTTAAATATCGCTGAAGGTATAAACAGTATACCTAAATATTCGTGTCAAATAGAACTTAAAAATCTTTAATGTTAAAAAAATCGAATCAAAATTTTATTATTTTAAACCGGTTTTATTAATCTTAACATTTCATATTTTATGAGGGACACGAAAAAGATAATACTTTCAAGCTTTCTGACATCTAAATCAGAGGGTAGTGTTATTGTGTAACATAACAGACAACAAAATTAAATAAATAAATAAATAAATAAATAAATAAATAAATAAATAAATAAATAAATAAAATAAATAAATAAAATAAATAAATAAATGAATAAATAAATATTGAGAAAAAACCAAAAAGTAGATGTTTTTCTTTATGCAAATAAATATTCCTTCTCGTACCAGAGCAAAAAGTTCAAACAGTAGTTTTACTAATCGTTATCATAATGAGTCAAAGTTGATAAGTGCGCGGATAAATACATATGATGGTGAATAGATCAATTTATAATAGAGTAAAATGGCTTCAGACAAAATAAGGTTTATTAAATATTGTTCATTTTTAAACTTCCGTCTAGGAATAGAAAGAAAGTGAACTCGGACGAGAGTATCGAAAATGAGTTAGACGTCCACGTACATGTATTATTATTATTTAAGTTGAAATCATATCTATCTCATATGCAATTCAACGAGGCCAGGGTACTTTAGTGTATCCCGCCTACCATTTCACGGGGCATCATTTTTTCAGGTGTCTTCCTCAAAATGACCGGTGTTTGGCAAAAGAATAGTCACTATGAATTTCCATGTCTTGGCCAAACCCTACTGGAAGATGATAGCTGACATAAGTAGTAAAAATAAACATACTTTTTATAATTAGTATATACATATCTAGGTTTAAAAAATGATGGAGAGAGAGAGAGAGAGAGAGAGAGAGAGAGAGAGAGAGAGAGAGAGAGAGAGAGAGAGTAAATGCATATGAATTTGAATTAAAAGATCCCCGAAATATTCAAAATTCGTTTTTTCTTGGGGCTATGCCCCTCTACCCCCTTCCCCGCATTTGGTTCTTTGGTGGCCTTTAGTGGCCGGACCCTTTCGCCGCTGGACTCGAGCCTTCGTTGCTTGCAATATCTATGATAAAATGCTAAAATATAATCAAAAATAAAACTCTGGATTCTCCCGTGCTGGTGTACATTTCACTTCCTGGACAAAGTCAAGAGTTTTATTATCAGTGTTCAAATTTCACGTTTGTCTTTGTTGTTATAGTTTCCCGTTTTCATTGACTGTTTCAAAATACATGTCAATCAGTTAAAATTACAATTTTTTTAAATCGGAGGGGTTAGCTCCACCTCCAGAATTTCACTCTATCGTAACAATGCCGTGCCTCTTGTCATTGTTTAGACTCAGGATTTGCCCCTAAATCATTATAAGAAAGAGTATCCGTTTGCTTTACTAATGTTCGTGATATTGTCTTTATATGACCGCCTCATTATTTATAAAAAGAGGAATCTTGACTGTTGTATAACATACATGTATATCGTTTACCGTACTTGGTATAATTTTACTGGGTTTTAATGTTTATGGTACGACACATTTTCTGATGAAATCATGATGCACGCCTGCAACCCATTTTATGTTATTATTCTAAAGAGGTATGTATGGCACCATTATCTAATTTTTCAACTGATACTTTTGAATTAAAAAAAAATATTTTTAATAAATACAGATTAAAAAATGTCTTTTATCCTTAATTTGGGATTCATTGTACCGTAGACTAAACTTTAGACCTGAAATACATGGCTCCAAACGGCTTTTTTATAATACTGATGTTGCCGTTTCGGAAACGGCAACATCAGTATTATAAAAAAGCCGTTTGGAGCCATGTATTTCAGGTCTAACTAAACTTTTGCCAATAAAACTCCCATGCAAGTTCTAATGTTACAGAATGTGAAAGAAAAGGCATTTGATGCTCAAGAGGACTGACTGTTTTAACCCAGCAATGCACCACACAAGGAACGTGTGGGATATGGGTCAGCGTAGCTCAGTTGCAGGAAAACTGGCAGGGAGCATGATGTCTAGGGTTCGTACCCTCACCCAGACCTGCATTTTTCTCATCCCTGTTACACTACCATATTTGTTATATTAGGGAAAGTGTTCATCTAGACTAAAATTCCTTTAGTGTGATGAAACACTGTGAGTGCCCGAGTAAATTTATGATACAACGATGCAAAAAATCCATGTTACTAGTGCATATGCAATGAAATTTGGTCTTTTTGGTCTTCATGGAAATAAACACTCATTACAGTTGATGATGACATTATGTGTCATATATGGATGTTCATGTAAGGTTTGGTAAAAAAAGGTTAGAGTTCAGGTACATTATAATGCATGTCATTGGGTGAGTGATGCTGGTCAATGGACAGATTATATGACTGTCTGCTCTCTGTGTATAGTGGTTAAGGCAGAAGATGTACTTTCAAGTTCTTAAACTCTGTAATGACAGCCCTTTAGTTAAATAATAAAACACAAACATACCAGTCCATGTCCAAGTCACAAGTTATCTATGTTATATTTGTATTATTACTAATGCAGTGCACATACTGGGTGGGGGTATCTCAATTTGTGAAATTTTAAAATCCATGTAAGAAATACACAAGAACTTGAGTAATAGTCATGTTGATTGTGCTTCTATTTCATTATGAACTTCATGCATAAATATTGTCAACTGATAGTAAACCATCATTTAAGATGTCATAGAAGTACTAATCCTTATACAGTGGTAATACTAGTATATGTATATACACTCCTCAATCAGATCAAATATTTACCTGTAATACCTAAACTGCTGTATGGCACGCCATTTTATGCAAAAATCAGCAAACCCTAGGATAGCTCAGCTATCTATAAGATAGCTGGCTGCTATCTATATGATCACTAATTTAACTCCCAATATCTGTAGGTATTGGGGGTTAAATCAGCTATCTATGGGTTTCCTCCCACCTATCCCATAGATAGCTGGTGCGATCCCATAGATACCTGAAAAATAACCCCCAATGGCTCCTGATATCTTGAGTTACAGAATTATATTTCATTAAAAGCTGAGGTTTTAATGAATTAGTAACTTCAATCCCATTTTTGCAACAGCAAACTATATGATACCTCAGCTATCTATGGGATCGCAGGCTTGAAACCCACAGATAGCTGATTAACTTTACGATAGCTGTATTGACCAATCAGAGCCTTTGTAACAACTTGTTTTGAATTCCGAATATTTGCAAAGATGAACAGGTTGCAGCGTTCACATATTGGAAATAAAAACAATGTAATCAACAGAGCGAAATCGGTTCTTCGAGGATTAAGTAGACAGGCAGATTCTGGCACTGTTGATATTCTGACAGCCAACAGAGAATTGTCCGAATTAATAGTTAATTTGGAAAGATTAGACGTTTCGTCTAGAGAACTTAAAACCAGCATCCGTTTGTTGAGGGTAGCACAGTCAAGATTGCCAACCAAAAATTCTACCAGTACAGATGAAAATGCACCAGCTAAAATATTAGGTACATCATAATTGTTGTTTATTCTCTTTTTAAGTGAAAAACTGATGTTTACTTGCATGCAATAAACAATTAGCATTAAGAAAAAGAGTACATGACATGTAGTGAAAGATGTCTCCCTGTGAGATGCTCGGATAGCCATTGAGTGAATACTTCTATGTATATCATAGGATCTAGCTGAAGGATAATATTATCGAATGTCGGACGTTTTTCAGCTGCCAAATTTCACCACTTCAAAATATTTCTGACATTAGTAAAACTACTGGCATGTACAAGTCACATAGGGACGAGGTTTTTCCTGACAGAACAAGTGGGATAAAAAGTTGATTTGTAGGCCTGAAACCTGAATATTTAAAGTTCAGTTGTAAACTTAATAAGTCCCGTCGGTACGAAACAGCAACTAGTCAGTGCCAAAGGCGAAAACTGATTTTGAATGAGTCTTGAATTATTTGGTGAAGATCTATGTTATGTTATTATGCCTAAAAAGTAAAAAAAAATTGTTCGTGTGTTGGGGATTAATAATAAATTAACTTGTTTGTTTGTCTATTCATCCCCATACACATACATTCACACACACACACACACACACACACACACACACACACACATATATATATGTATTTTTTTTCAGAAGTGAATGAGCCAATTCCAAGTAGAACTCAACGTGGCCGACCAAAGTTTTCTGTTGATGTGCATCGTTTGCAACAATTACTTGGATTAGGAATTTCCATACAAAAAATTGCAAAAGATGGCTTGATGGGTGAGGTGGTGCATCCAAGTACACTGCATAGGCGTCTTAAAGAAGAAAATATCTCAGTGCGAGCTAAATACACAGATATAGATGAAGAGCATTTAAGATCTCACATCACTGAATATAATTTTCAACACCCATATGCTGGTAAGTCAATTTTATATACGATGCTGTCCGGTGATTCTGGGCACCTAAGGTTCATTCTATCGTGTTACGACCAAACAACATAAATGATAACAAAACACTTTGTTTGACTGAAAGATCAACTCAGTATTGTAATTGTCATGTAAAAAAATTCAATTTTTTTTATACGATTTTATACTTCTAAAATATAATGAATGCTTTCAAACCCCCCCCCATGCTTCACAGATGTACACAATGTCCGGTGATTCTGCGCAGTGGTAATTATCTTGGTTTTTATAAATACTACAGTGGACATGGTGATGTGACTGTTTCTCTGATGGTTTCTCTTTATTTTAATCAAATGATCAGTATGTTACACATAAATTTAATTGACAGTTTTCAAATTTGCGTATTGTCACCACTGACTACCATATACACAACAAATTATCAACGAATTGAGTGAAATTGTAAATTATCTGTACTATTCTGTAACATTATCAGAATTTATCTGCAGAAAAAAGTTATTTAAAATTTTGTAAGGCAAAATGTGTTTAATTTAGCCACCATATTTTTTCTAAATACGGTGGAAATACAGGTGTGCAGAATCACTAGACATGCAGAATCACCAGACTCGTCTGTATTCATTTTTAGCTAACCTGACCGAAAGGTCATGTGAGCTTATGGCATTGCGCAGCATGTGTATGTGCGTGCGTGCGTCGTTAACACTTATTTTCGACTTCTCCTCCAAAACTGCTGGACAGATTTCAATGATACTTAGTCAGAAGCATATATGGGCTGGTGCAATTCAGATTTGTTCATGGCGTTGACATGGCTACCAAAACTAGGTCAAGGTGACCTAGGGGTCCTAAAAATCTTAAAAAATCTTCTTCTCCGAAAGTAATGATGGGAGAAAAAATCTGATGTGATATTTGGCTTCTCTAGGGTCTTAAGCCTATAGTTTAGTTCATTTCGTGAAATTTAGGTCGACAAATGGGTTACGCGTTTTTGCGTTTAATTAAAAAAATTTCGTAAAATGGCTTCAAATTGTTATAACTTCACTATTTGAACAGATAATGACATAAGGTTTTCAGTTTTGACTTTTTCTTGAAATGACCTTTAAATTAGGGTCAAGGTCACAAATCAAGGTCATGACCTAATTTGTGATTAATGCAGTTTTAGGCAATTTTCTTGCAAATATTAAGAGAAATATGAAATCAAAACATTGTAAAAATGTTCAGCATGACAAAATTTAAAAAGGTACCAAGTTTCGTAACTATATGATAATCCATGTAGGAGTTGTTGCCCATGAAATGTTATTTTTGGCTTATAAAAACTAAAATTGCTAATTTTCTTGAAAACTATTCACTTTTTGTATAGGCATGTATATTAGATTGTAGGTATTGCGACAACGATAATTTTGATATATGGTTCAAGGTCATATGTTTAAAGGTCAAGGTCACAGCTGTAAAAGAAGACAAAAATTTCTAATTATCTTGAAAACTTAAATTTTTGTATAGGAATGTATATTAGAATATTGTAGGAATTGATATGGTAGTAGACCTCAGTCGTGATAAGGCCGGATGGGGGACGGTCAAAAGTAGTGCATATAAAAAACTCAGGGGTCTTTACTTAGACCCTGCTCATTTAAATTTGTTAATAGATAGCACTTTGCAATTTTGCCAAGGTGAGAGCTTCTGAGGTTTGCTAAAGAACTAAGCTGAGTTGGATGACTATCGCACTATATTTCTGGTGTAAGGACTTGAGCCGCATAATGCACTTCCTATGCCTGGACCACATTTTGCATGTAAACATTGCCATGTGCTTTTAGCATGATTGACGCATTTTCCAAATTTCTGAAAAAATGAATCAGACACGGTATTGATTTTTTTTGAAAAAGAAAAAAAGTAATATTTGAGGATTCCGGGACAATATGTGCCATTATATGTAGTTCGGGGTTTGTTGACCATCAGATTCTATGAAAATGGTCTATTTTGAGGTAAAATTTTACAATTTTCTGTGTGGTTGCCATGGTAACAAAATGTTTGCTAAACTTGTTAAAGTTTGCATTTGGGTCATAAATTCAGTATAGAAATAGTGTTTGAATTCTTCTGATTTTAAAAAGTATCAACATTTCTGGTGTTACTTAAAAATTATTGAAATATGGGTGCATAACACTAAAGGTGGTATGACCAAAATTGGCCAATTTTGGCTGTCATTTTATGACTGAGGTCTGCTACCATAAGAAAAGAGACAAAAACATGCAAAATCACTAATTTAATGAAAAATGTCTGCTTTCAACTTGTTTTATGTTGCTGAATTACAGTGGGTTTGGAAAAATGCAGAATGAACTCATTTGCAATGTTTTTCAATGTATGAGGTCAAAGGTCAGTTTAAGTGCAAAAAGGTGAAATTGCCTAATTTATGTATGTATGGCTTAAAATGAGATGTTTTGAACAATTTTTCTGTTATTTTATGTAATTTTCCTGAAAAATATGTAAGAATACAATTGTTTTATATGTTAAAACATCAAAACTCCATGGAAACTGTATCGGAATGAACAAACCTACCAGGTTTTCCATCTGAATGAATTTCAGTTTTTGCTCTGTTTGATATTATGTATCATCATGAGAAGCAAAACCATTGCTAAAACTTTTGCCAACTGCATAAATTTAATTTATACATTTAATAATTATCACTTTTAACTACATAATTCTTTATAAAGTTCAAATTTTGATATATCATAAAACCAGTGACATCTTACTTTGCCATAATCATGCAAAAAGCACAATTTTAAGTGCCTAAATAATGGATATCAAGAGTTATCTCCCTTTATTTCTATGATGCTGTTAATTTTTTTGATTTTTAATGAAAAACAAGAGAATTTAAGTAGATAGTGTTATAAAATTTCAAAATTTTATGAAATATTTCATAGTTAATTCATCCTTTGCAAATTCTAATTGATTTAGTTCAGTCTGTTCTATACTTTTTACTCATTTTTATGCTCATTTTGTGCGAGTTTGCAAAATTGCCATCAATTTGGCAAATAATTAGTTTTTTATTGCCAAAGTTTGCTATACATGTACATTTAACATAGGATAACCAGGAATTCATCTTTTCATTTACTTTGAAGCTTTAAACCATTTGTCAACAGCATTTTAACTCAAATGTACATAATCAGTTTGGCAAAAATTGCAAAAATTAGCCCAAATGAGTGTAAATTGGCCACATTATGGAATGCATGCCTATGAATGGATTGTAGCCAATTTTGACAATTTTTGCAAATACCAGCATAGTGTTGCATAGCGTTTGACTCGTAATATTGTCTTCTGTCAGAAAATCAAGTAAAATTATGAGTTTTGAAATTTGCATTAACCTAGTAGACCTCAGTCGTGATAAGGCCGGATGGGGGACGGTCAAAAGTAGTGCATATAAAAAACTCAGGGGTCTTTACTTAGACCCTGCTCATTTAAATTTGTTAATAGATAGCACTTTGCAATTTTGCCAAGGTGAGAGCTTCTGAGGTTTGCTAAAGAACTAAGCTGAGTTGGATGACTATCGCACTATATTTCTGGCGTAAGGACTTGAGCCGCAAAATGCACTTCCTATGCCTGGACCACATTTTGCATGTAAACATTGCCATGTGCTTTTAGCATGATTGACGCATTTTCCAAATTTCTGAAAAAATGAATCAGACAAGGTATTGATTTTTTTTTTGAAAAAGAAAAAAAGTAATATTTGAGGATTCCGGGACAATATGTGCCATTATATGTAGTTCGGGGTTTGTTGACCATCAGATTCTATGAAAATGGTCTATTTTGAGGTAAAATTTTACAATTTTCTGTGTGGTTGCCATGGTAACAAAATGTTTGCTAAACTTGTTAAAGTTTGCATTTGGGTCATAAATTCAGTATAGAAATAGTGTTTGAATTCTTCTGATTTTAAAAAGTATCAACATTTCTGGTGTTACTTAAAAATTATTGAAATATGGGTGCATAACACTAAAGGTGGTATGACCAAAATTGGCCAATTTTGGCTGTCATTTTATGACTGAAGTCTGCTACCTATGGCGATCATTTTGCAATATGGTTCAAGGTCATATGTTCAAAGGTCAAGGTCACAGCTGCAAAAGAAGACATAAATTGCTAATTATCTTGAAAACTATTCACTTTTTGTATAGGCATGTATATTAGAATATTGTAGGTATTGCGACAACGATAATTTTGATATATGGTTCAAGGTCATATGTTTAAAGGTCAAGGTCACAGCTGTAAAAGAAGACAAAAATTTCTAATTATCTTGAAAACTTAAATTTTTGTATAGGAATGTATATTAGAATATTGTAGGAATTGATATGGTAGTAGACCTCAGTCGTGATAAGGCCGGATGGGGGACGGTCAAAAGTAGTGCATATAAAAAACTCAGGGGTCTTTACTTAGACCCTGCTCATTTAAATTTGTTAATAGATAGCACTTTGCAATTTTGCCAAGGTGAGAGCTTCTGAGGTTTGCTAAAGAACTAAGCTGAGTTGGATGACTATCGCACTATATTTCTGGTGTAAGGACTTGAGCCGCATAATGCACTTCCTATGCCTTGACCACATTTTGCATGTAAACATTGCCATGTGCTTTTAGCATGATTGACGCATTTTCCAAATTTCTGAAAAAATGAATCAGACAAGGTATTGATTTTTTTTGAAAAAGAAAAAAAGTAATATTTGAGGATTCCGGGACAATATGTGCCATTATATGTAGTTCGGGGTTTGTTGACCATCAGATTCTATGAAAATGGTCTATTTTGAGGTAAAATTTTACAATTTTCTGTGTGGTTGCCATGGTAACAAAATGTTTGCTAAACTTGTTAAAGTTTGCATTTGGGTCATAAATTCAGTATAGAAATAGTGTTTGAATTCTTCTGATTTTAAAAAGTATCAACATTTCTGGTGTTACTTAAAAATTATTGAAATATGGGTGCATAACACTAAAGGTGGTATGACCAAAATTGGCCAATTTTGGCTGTCATTTTATGACTGAGGTCTGCTACCATAAGAAAAGAGACAAAAACATGCAAAATCACTAATTTAATGAAAAATGTCTGCTTTCAACTTGTTTTATGTTGCTGAATTACAGTGGGTTTGGAAAAATGCAGAATGAACTCATTTGCAATGTTTTTCAATGTATGAGGTCAAAGGTCAGTTTAAGTGCAAAAAGGTGAAATTGCCTAATTTATGTATGTATGGCTTAAAATGAGATGTTTTGAACAATTTTTCTGTTATTTTATGTAATTTTCCTGAAAAATATGTAAGAATACAATTGTTTTATATGTTAAAACATCAAAACTCCATGGAAACTGTATCGGAATGAACAAACCTACCAGGTTTTCCATCTGAATGAATTTCAGTTTTTGCTCTGTTTGATATTATGTATCATCATGAGAAGCAAAACCATTGCTAAAACTTTTGCCAACTGCATAAATTTAATTTATACATTTAATAATTATCACTTTTAACTACATAATTCTTTATAAAGTTCAAATTTTGATATATCATAAAACCAGTGACATCTTACTTTGCCATAATCATGCAAAAAGCACAATTTTAAGTGCCTAAATAATGGATATCAAGAGTTATCTCCCTTTATTTCTATGATGCTGTTAATTTTTTTGATTTTTAATGAAAAACAAGAGAATTTAAGTAGATAGTGTTATAAAATTTCAAAATTTTATGAAATATTTCATAGTTAATTCATCCTTTGCAAATTCTAATTGATTTAGTTCAGTCTGTTCTATACTTTTTACTCATTTTTATGCTCATTTTGTGCGAGTTTGCAAAATTGCCATCAATTTGGCAAATAATTAGTTTTTTATTGCCAAAGTTTGCTATACATGTACATTTAACATAGGATAACCAGGAATTCATCTTTTCATTTACTTTGAAGCTTTAAACCATTTGTCAACAGCATTTTAACTCAAATGTACATAATCAGTTTGGCAAAAATTGCAAAAATTAGCCCAAATGAGTGTAAATTGGCCACATTATGGAATGCATGCCTATGAATGGATTGTAGCCAATTTTGACAATTTTTGCAAATACCAGCATAGTGTTGCATAGCGTTTGACTCGTAATATTGTCTTCTGTCAGAAAATCAAGTAAAATTATGAGTTTTGAAATTTGCATTAACCTAGTAGACCTCAGTCGTGATAAGGCCGGATGGGGGACGGTCAAAAGTAGTGCATATAAAAAACTCAGGGGTCTTTACTTAGACCCTGCTCATTTAAATTTGTTAATAGATAGCACTTTGCAATTTTGCCAAGGTGAGAGCTTCTGAGGTTTGCTAAAGAACTAAGCTGAGTTGGATGACTATCGCACTATATTTCTGGCGTAAGGACTTGAGCCGCAAAATGCACTTCCTATGCCTGGACCACATTTTGCATGTAAACATTGCCATGTGCTTTTAGCATGATTGACGCATTTTCCAAATTTCTGAAAAAATGAATCAGACAAGGTATTGATTTTTTTTTTGAAAAAGAAAAAAAGTAATATTTGAGGATTCCGGGACAATATGTGCCATTATATGTAGTTCGGGGTTTGTTGACCATCAGATTCTATGAAAATGGTCTATTTTGAGGTAAAATTTTACAATTTTCTGTGTGGTTGCCATGGTAACAAAATGTTTGCTAAACTTGTTAAAGTTTGCATTTGGGTCATAAATTCAGTATAGAAATAGTGTTTGAATTCTTCTGATTTTAAAAAGTATCAACATTTCTGGTGTTACTTAAAAATTATTGAAATATGGGTGCATAACACTAAAGGTGGTATGACCAAAATTGGCCAATTTTGGCTGTCATTTTATGACTGAAGTCTGCTACCTATGGCGATCATTTTGCAATATGGTTCAAGGTCATATGTTCAAAGGTCAAGGTCACAGCTGCAAAAGAAGACATAAATTGCTAATTATCTTGAAAACTATTCACTTTTTGTATAGGCATGTATATTAGAATATTGTAGGTATTGCGACAACGATAATTTTGATATATGGTTCAAGGTCATATGTTTAAAGGTCAAGGTCACAGCTGTAAAAGAAGACAAAAATTTCTAATTATCTTGAAAACTTAAATTTTTGTATAGGAATGTATATTAGAATATTGTAGGAATTGATATGGTAGTAGACCTCAGTCGTGATAAGGCCGGATGGGGGACGGTCAAAAGTAGTGCATATAAAAAACTCAGGGGTCTTTACTTAGACCCTGCTCATTTAAATTTGTTAATAGATAGCACTTTGCAATTTTGCCAAGGTGAGAGCTTCTGAGGTTTGCTAAAGAACTAAGCTGAGTTGGATGACTATCGCACTATATTTCTGGTGTAAGGACTTGAGCCGCATAATGCACTTCCTATGCCTTGACCACATTTTGCATGTAAACATTGCCATGTGCTTTTAGCATGATTGACGCATTTTCCAAATTTCTGAAAAAATGAATCAGACAAGGTATTGATTTTTTTTGAAAAAGAAAAAAAGTAATATTTGAGGATTCCGGGACAATATGTGCCATTATATGTAGTTCGGGGTTTGTTGACCATCAGATTCTATGAAAATGGTCTATTTTGAGGTAAAATTTTACAATTTTCTGTGTGGTTGCCATGGTAACAAAATGTTTGCTAAACTTGTTAAAGTTTGCATTTGGGTCATAAATTCAGTATAGAAATAGTGTTTGAATTCTTCTGATTTTAAAAAGTATCAACATTTCTGGTGTTACTTAAAAATTATTGAAATATGGGTGCATAACACTAAAGGTGGTATGACCAAAATTGGCCAATTTTGGCTGTCATTTTATGACTGAGGTCTGCTACCATAAGAAAAGAGACAAAAACATGCAAAATCACTAATTTAATGAAAAATGTCTGCTTTCAACTTGTTTTATGTTGCTGAATTACAGTGGGTTTGGAAAAATGCAGAATGAACTCATTTGCAATGTTTTTCAATGTATGAGGTCAAAGGTCAGTTTAAGTGCAAAAAGGTGAAATTGCCTAATTTATGTATGTATGGCTTAAAATGAGATGTTTTGAACAATTTTTCTGTTATTTTATGTAATTTTCCTGAAAAATATGTAAGAATACAATTGTTTTATATGTTAAAACATCAAAACTCCATGGAAACTGTATCGGAATGAACAAACCTACCAGGTTTTCCATCTGAATGAATTTCAGTTTTTGCTCTGTTTGATATTATGTATCATCATGAGAAGCAAAACCATTGCTAAAACTTTTGCCAACTGCATAAATTTAATTTATACATTTAATAATTATCACTTTTAACTACATAATTCTTTATAAAGTTCAAATTTTGATATATCATAAAACCAGTGACATCTTACTTTGCCATAATCATGCAAAAAGCACAATTTTAAGTGCCTAAATAATGGATATCAAGAGTTATCTCCCTTTATTTCTATGATGCTGTTAATTTTTTTGATTTTTAATGAAAAACAAGAGAATTTAAGTAGATAGTGTTATAAAATTTCAAAATTTTATGAAATATTTCATAGTTAATTCATCCTTTGCAAATTCTAATTGATTTAGTTCAGTCTGTTCTATACTTTTTACTCATTTTTATGCTCATTTTGTGCGAGTTTGCAAAATTGCCATCAATTTGGCAAATAATTAGTTTTTTATTGCCAAAGTTTGCTATACATGTACATTTAACATAGGATAACCAGGAATTCATCTTTTCATTTACTTTGAAGCTTTAAACCATTTGTCAACAGCATTTTAACTCAAATGTACATAATCAGTTTGGCAAAAATTGCAAAAATTAGCCCAAATGAGTGTAAATTGGCCACATTATGGAATGCATGCCTATGAATGGATTGTAGCCAATTTTGACAATTTTTGCAAATACCAGCATAGTGTTGCATAGCGTTTGACTCGTAATATTGTCTTCTGTCAGAAAATCAAGTAAAATTATGAGTTTTGAAATTTGCATTAACCTAGTAGACCTCAGTCGTGATAAGGCCGGATGGGGGACGGTCAAAAGTAGTGCATATAAAAAACTCAGGGGTCTTTACTTAGACCCTGCTCATTTAAATTTGTTAATAGATAGCACTTTGCAATTTTGCCAAGGTGAGAGCTTCTGAGGTTTGCTAAAGAACTAAGCTGAGTTGGATGACTATCGCACTATATTTCTGGCGTAAGGACTTGAGCCGCAAAATGCACTTCCTATGCCTGGACCACATTTTGCATGTAAACATTGCCATGTGCTTTTAGCATGATTGACGCATTTTCCAAATTTCTGAAAAAATGAATCAGACAAGGTATTGATTTTTTTTTTGAAAAAGAAAAAAAGTAATATTTGAGGATTCCGGGACAATATGTGCCATTATATGTAGTTCGGGGTTTGTTGACCATCAGATTCTATGAAAATGGTCTATTTTGAGGTAAAATTTTACAATTTTCTGTGTGGTTGCCATGGTAACAAAATGTTTGCTAAACTTGTTAAAGTTTGCATTTGGGTCATAAATTCAGTATAGAAATAGTGTTTGAATTCTTCTGATTTTAAAAAGTATCAACATTTCTGGTGTTACTTAAAAATTATTGAAATATGGGTGCATAACACTAAAGGTGGTATGACCAAAATTGGCCAATTTTGGCTGTCATTTTATGACTGAGGTCTGCTACCTATGGCGATCATTTTGCAATATGGTTCAAGGTCATATGTTCAAAGGTCAAGGTCACAGCTGCAAAAGAAGACATAAATTGCTAATTATCTTGAAAACTATTCACTTTTTGTATAGGCATGTATATTAGAATATTGTAGGTATTGCGACAACGATAATTTTGATATATGGTTCAAGGTCATATGTTTAAAGGTCAAGGTCACAGCTGTAAAAGAAGACAAAAATTTCTAATTATCTTGAAAACTTAAATTTTTGTATAGGAATGTATATTAGAATATTGTAGGAATTGATATGGTAGTAGACCTCAGTCGTGATAAGGCCGGATGGGGGACGGTCAAAAGTAGTGCATATAAAAAACTCAGGGGTCTTTACTTAGACCCTGCTCATTTAAATTTGTTAATAGATAGCACTTTGCAATTTTGCCAAGGTGAGAGCTTCTGAGGTTTGCTAAAGAACTAAGCTGAGTTGGATGACTATCGCACTATATTTCTGGTGTAAGGACTTGAGCCGCATAATGCACTTCCTATGCCTGGACCACATTTTGCATGTAAACATTGCCATGTGCTTTTAGCATGATTGACGCATTTTCCAAATTTCTGAAAAAATGAATCAGACAAGGTATTGATTTTTTTTGAAAAAGAAAAAAAGTAATATTTGAGGATTCCGGGACAATATGTGCCATTATATGTAGTTCGGGGTTTGTTGACCATCAGATTCTATGAAAATGGTCTATTTTGAGGTAAAATTTTACAATTTTCTGTGTGGTTGCCATGGTAACAAAATGTTTGCTAAACTTGTTAAAGTTTGCATTTGGGTCATAAATTCAGTATAGAAATAGTGTTTGAATTCTTCTGATTTTAAAAAGTATCAACATTTCTGGTGTTACTTAAAAATTATTGAAATATGGGTGCATAACACTAAAGGTGGTATGACCAAAATTGGCCAATTTTGGCTGTCATTTTATGACTGAGGTCTGCTACCATAAGAAAAGAGACAAAAACATGCAAAATCACTAATTTAATGAAAAATGTCTGCTTTCAACTTGTTTTATGTTGCTGAATTACAGTGGGTTTGGAAAAATGCAGAATGAACTCATTTGCAATGTTTTTCAATGTATGAGGTCAAAGGTCAGTTTAAGTGCAAAAAGGTGAAATTGCCTAATTTATGTATGTATGGCTTAAAATGAGATGTTTTGAACAATTTTTCTGTTATTTTATGTAATTTTCCTGAAAAATATGTAAGAATACAATTGTTTTATATGTTAAAACATCAAAACTCCATGGAAACTGTATCGGAATGAACAAACCTACCAGGTTTTCCATCTGAATGAATTTCAGTTTTTGCTCTGTTTGATATTATGTATCATCATGAGAAGCAAAACCATTGCTAAAACTTTTGCCAACTGCATAAATTTAATTTATACATTTAATAATTATCACTTTTAACTACATAATTCTTTATAAAGTTCAAATTTTGATATATCATAAAACCAGTGACATCTTACTTTGCCATAATCATGCAAAAAGCACAATTTTAAGTGCCTAAATAATGGATATCAAGAGTTATCTCCCTTTATTTCTATGATGCTGTTAATTTTTTTGATTTTTAATGAAAAACAAGAGAATTTAAGTAGATAGTGTTATAAAATTTCAAAATTTTATGAAATATTTCATAGTTAATTCATCCTTTGCAAATTCTAATTGATTTAGTTCAGTCTGTTCTATACTTTTTACTCATTTTTATGCTCATTTTGTGCGAGTTTGCAAAATTGCCATCAATTTGGCAAATAATTAGTTTTTTATTGCCAAAGTTTGCTATACATGTACATTTAACATAGGATAACCAGGAATTCATCTTTTCATTTACTTTGAAGCTTTAAACCATTTGTCAACAGCATTTTAACTCAAATGTACATAATCAGTTTGGCAAAAATTGCAAAAATTAGCCCAAATGAGTGTAAATTGGCCACATTATGGAATGCATGCCTATGAATGGATTGTAGCCAATTTTGACAATTTTTGCAAATACCAGCATAGTGTTGCATAGCGTTTGACTCGTAATATTGTCTTCTGTCAGAAAATCAAGTAAAATTATGAGTTTTGAAATTTGCATTAACCTAGTAGACCTCAGTCGTGATAAGGCCGGATGGGGGACGGTCAAAAGTAGTGCATATAAAAAACTCAGGGGTCTTTACTTAGACCCTGCTCATTTAAATTTGTTAATAGATAGCACTTTGCAATTTTGCCAAGGTGAGAGCTTCTGAGGTTTGCTAAAGAACTAAGCTGAGTTGGATGACTATCGCACTATATTTCTGGCGTAAGGACTTGAGCCGCAAAATGCACTTCCTATGCCTGGACCACATTTTGCATGTAAACATTGCCATGTGCTTTTAGCATGATTGACGCATTTTCCAAATTTCTGAAAAAATGAATCAGACAAGGTATTGATTTTTTTTTTGAAAAAGAAAAAAAGTAATATTTGAGGATTCCGGGACAATATGTGCCATTATATGTAGTTCGGGGTTTGTTGACCATCAGATTCTATGAAAATGGTCTATTTTGAGGTAAAATTTTACAATTTTCTGTGTGGTTGCCATGGTAACAAAATGTTTGCTAAACTTGTTAAAGTTTGCATTTGGGTCATAAATTCAGTATAGAAATAGTGTTTGAATTCTTCTGATTTTAAAAAGTATCAACATTTCTGGTGTTACTTAAAAATTATTGAAATATGGGTGCATAACACTAAAGGTGGTATGACCAAAATTGGCCAATTTTGGCTGTCATTTTATGACTGAGGTCTGCTACCTATGGCGATCATTTTGCAATATGGTTCAAGGTCATATGTTCAAAGGTCAAGGTCACAGCTGCAAAAGAAGACATAAATTGCTAATTATCTTGAAAACTGTTAACTTTTTGTATAGGCATGTATATTAGAATATTGTAGGTATTGATATGACGATCATTTTGAAATATGGTTCAAGGTCATATGTTCAGAGGTCAAGGTCACAGCTGCAAAAGAAGACTTAAATTGCTAATTATCTTGAAAACTGTTAACTTTTTGTTTAGGCATATATATTAGAATATTTAACTATTGATATGGCGATCATTTTGATATATGGTTCAAGGTCATATGTTGAAATATCAAGGTTACAGCTGCAAAAGAAGACAGAAATTGCTAATTATCTTGAAAACTGTTAACTTTTTGTATAGACATGTATATTAGATTATTGTAGATATTGATATGACAATCATTTTGATATATGGTTCAAGGTTATGTATTCAAAGGTCAAGGTCATAGCTGCAAAAGAAGCCTTAAATTGCTTATTATCTTGAAAACTATTAACTTTTTGTAAAGGCATATATATTAGAATATTGTAGGTATTGACATGGCGATCATATATGGTTCAAGGTCATATATGTTCAAGGTCAAGGACATAGTTGCATTAGTATACTGAAATTTGTGAATGATTTGGAAATTATTCATTGCATTACAGTTACTTCATGCATATTATATAAGCTACTTATAAATGAAATGTGAGTGGATATATTTCTTATTAAGTTTTGTGGGAGTTCTTAACTTGAGAAAACTTGTAAAGTTTCTGTACCTAATATATTTTGCTCTTTGCAAACAATTTTGGACATATACTCAGGTGAGCATTAAGGCCCATGGGCCTCTTGTTCAGTAATTTATTTACGATGTTATTGGTCATTTCCGATTTCCTCATGCTATTAATGAACTGTATTCTACTTCTGATTGCATTTTGTGTAAGTATTAATCCAGATAAATAATTCTGGTAAAGATTTTAATGATATTAATCATTTCTTATAAACATGTGAAATGAAATTAGAATCTATATTCCTAAATGTTTTTGTTTGATTTCAGGGTCAGAAGATGTATGGGCTTATCTTAAAAGTGTTAATATGTACATACCAAGGGAAAGATGTAGAATGCTTCTTAGGGAGATCGATGGTATTGGCACAGCAACTAGATGGTCAACTACTATAAATCGTAGGAAATACAGTGTCCCATATGCTAACTTTCTTTGGCATTTAGATACTCATCATTCCTTGAAAAGGTAATACCATAATATAGACATATGTCTGAATTTGCCATGTCCAAAGCCTTGGTTCAGTATAACAAATCTTAAGTCAGATAACCAGGTCAGATTGAATGAGGATTTTATTAACAACATAAATGATTTAAGTGTACTTATCTGTGTAATTCCTGAGGGAAAGATGTAGACAGAGATATTGAAGTCTGATTGATGTAAAAAATGTTTTCAATAGTGCAGCCAGTGTGAAAAAATTTTTGACAAAATTAAAGGCATTTTTGGGATACTTATTCTATATTTTTCCTACAAGAGCATCTCTTTTGCATAAAATTAACATGTTTGGAACCAGGAAAGTTCTTGTATTTTCTGGATTTTTCCGAGCTGAAATTAAGGTCAGCCCTGACTCATATCCCTTCAAATGTGGTCAGACTATCTATCTTAGTATCTATCTGTATAAACTGCATGTGTGTGTGTATGTATATACATGTTTGTCGTAACGTTGCGACATAAATCTTATACAAATACAGCTGACATTTCTAAAAAACGCATTTACGAGATATTACACGAAGGTTCATGAAAACATATATTTTTGAGATTATAATATATAAAATAAAAATAATAATTTGAATATCAACAAAATAAATGTGAAATGTGATTTTATCTGTGGACTGTATTATGTTTGAAAATCATGTTGTTCTCGGTCTAAAATGCACATGCATGTTTTTCATGCTGTTGCACCTAATGGACTCCTCCTGATGTGAATGTGTTATAGAAGGGAATTTTTGAGTCTTGAAATCAATGATTTATTGTTTTGAAACATTTAACAAAAATATAACAATTGAACAGTTTTAAAAGGATGTTCATTGTCAATATGAATGCAGAGACTTTGCAAGGCAAACAAATCATATCACGTTAACACATGTACAGGTTTTCAAATTGCCTGTAAATCTTTTGCATTCATATTGACAATGGAGTGGAGTAATGATGTTTTATGCCCTAGTCAATATTCTTTCGCTTACTTCGAGGCGTTCAGTTCTGGAATGGTGGAGGAAACCGGAGTGCCCAGAGTAAACCACTGACCTTCAGCAAGCGAACTGACAAACTTTCTCACACTATGATCTGTCCTGAGTTGGATACGAACCCAGGCTGTGAGAGGCGCTGTGATCCATAAGCACGCACTTGAGACCTATTGACAATGGACATCATTTTATAACAGTTCAATTGATATATATATATATATATATATATATATATATATATATATACAATTTTTTTATTTTTTAAGGGCAATATTTTCAGAATCTTTGCACACATTCATATAAGCTTAGTTTTTTTCATATTCCCCACCCACTATTTTTTATTTTCATTTTTCTCTTAAAGCTACATTAAGTTTTTCAATTTTCTGAATTTTTTTGATTATTTTTTTGATTTTCCAAAAATATATATATTTTTTAAATAGATGACTTCTTATCACAATTCGTGAGATTCATTTTCTCAAATTTCATTCCTTTTAGCTGTAAATAAATGGAATCCTCTAACCAGATGGTCAATGTTTAACGATAATTATTTGCTATGAGCATGGACACGGATGAACGGAATTTCCAATGATTCAAAGGTGAAACCTGACAAATTGTATTAATTGTCCGTCATTAATATCCACATGTATTTACATTTTACAATAATATTTATTCCTTACTAAGTCACAAATGACAAATTCAATAGAGTTCTGTGTTTAATTTATCATATTTCACCATTTTGTAAGTCATGTTTAAATGACCCTGTTTTTTTAATGACGTAACCATGTTCTAAAATTAGATCCCACATTTTACATCTCACTGTTATTTCTGTATTTATTTGAGCTTTTATCGTTGAACAAAATGTAACATTGTTCATTACGAACATCATTAATCAGCACCATTTTAATTTTTTCCTTAGTAAACTTAATGCAGCTTTTATATATTAACCAAGTGTTTCTCATATTGGCCAAGTTTTGTGAATCAATTGACAAGGAGATTTTTACATATTGAGTCAATAAAGTGGGTTGTGAAATTATATTTTAGGTCTTTTTCTGATATTTTGACACATATTTTGACCTATAAATATAGAGCACAATTGAAAACAAGCTTGATATTTTTACAATTTGTGTTTCTTGTCATAATCATCATACATAGAATTATTAATTTTGTTCTTCCTTGTTCACTTGCTTTAGGAAGAGATAAGTATGGTAGGCAAAATATTACCAAATAGGGTGATAATATAATTGATTAGTTTTGTCTGTGACATTAATTGACATCAACAGTAATAAGTTGTCAGATATAAAAAGTCATGTTTAAATTTAGAGTTTTAGTCTTTAATTAAATTTTTTAAATTATGTGTAATTTAAATTGAAATGTTCAATTGGAAAAAAGATTATGGCCCTTATCATAAAAATATCTTGTTTTCTGGGACTACATGTAGACACAAGATGTTTGTTTAGATATTTACATTTTTAACATTTTTTCCAATTTTAGGTGGGGAATAGTAGTACATGGTGGAATAGATGGCTATTCAAGACTAATTCCATTTCTAAGAGCAGCCACCAGCAATTCAGCGAAAGCAGCAGCTACTTTTTTTGTTGCTGGTACAAACAATTTTCGGATCCCAAGTAGAGTTAGAACTGATCATGGAACTGAATATGTGCATATAGGACAAATAATGGAGCATGTAAATGGAGAAAACAGAGGAAGTTTTCTTGTTGGACCATCTTTTCACAACCAACGTATTGAACATTTATGACGAGATGTGTTTGTAAAAGTAATAGACCCCTTTTACAAGCTGTTTTCATACATGGAAGACAAAAAAATTATTAGATGTGTCGAATAAAGTGTATATGTTTGTATTTCAATATGTGTTTGTCCATAGAATAGACAGTGCATGTAAGAGATGGAAAGAGTCCCACAACCATCATAAATTAAGGACAGAAAGCAACCAATCCCCACATATGTTGTGGTTCCAGTCTTTATTGGCTGAAGATACATCAACAGGGAGTCGTGATATTTCTCACCCACCGATTGACAGAATGGCAGCTGTATTAGAACAACTTGGAATTTCTGAAAATGATAAGGAGTTCTTAATCCCAAGATATAGTTTTCCTCTTCCTGATAACTTAATGGTTGAGCTTAAATCATATATTGATGTAAAACGTGTATCTCAGAGTAGAGGACTGGATGTTTTTGGAGATGTTCTGGCTTTTGTAAAGAGAAACAGTGAAATTTAAAAAGACCTCTAAATAAGGTTTCTAGTTCAGAAATGCCCTTGACATCGGAAGTGAATTTTTTTTTTCAATAGCTTGATAAAACCATCTACTGAATGAAATGCTATTCAGTATTGTACAATTGAGATGTGCCACAAAACAGTAATTATCTAAGATATACTTGTATATTAAAATTATTTTTTATTTATTTATTTTTTTTTTATTTTTTTTTTTTTTTGTGTACAATATTAAAGGTAAAGTTGTAATATATTTGATGGAATTTGATAATCATGATATACAAGAACAAATGTTTTTTTCTAGGATTCGTATCATGGTCATGTTAAAGGTACAAATATATATCTTTGTACATGTATTGTTAAACTGAATCAAACTTATTAGACTTAAAAGGGATTTAGAGGTCTTTTGGTTTATATGAAAATATTTTGTTTCATACTGTCTACTCATTGTTTTTAGCTCACCTGGCAAAACCAGGGTGAGCTTATGGCATGGTAAAGCGTGCATGTGTATGCCCATACGTGCATCTGTAAACGTTAATCTTTTCTCTGAAACTAATTGGCCAATTCAAATTAATTTGGTATGTAAGGTCCTTAGTTGCTATAGATCACAGTGATCTTAAACTTCTTGAACTCAAAGGGCCAAGAAACTTAATATTAAGCATCAATCCATGAAGCTTTTGTGTTGAAAAGCTGTTTGTTCCTGAACCATATTCAAGTTCATTGAGGTCTGAAGTAGTAAACCTTTAAACATAAACAAAATACCTAGGCACTAAAATCCTAAAAAACTCTTCCATTCCAGGTTTTCCAAAACAGGCTGTCCAACCCACATTCAAAACCCATTGAGCTGAATTAGTATATCCATTATATATCATCGTTTCATGCACTGACAAATCATATATTAAGTATAACATCATAGAAAAGTTCTAACAAGTTTGTATAGTGAGGTGACCTTGACCCTAAGTCAAAGATAATGGTGAACTGAAGTAAAACAGAAACATCTTGCCATATACTGAATTTTCTGGAAACTAAATGTAAAACGGTACCCAAAAGCTCTTCCAAAGAGAAAAAGGTTGACAATTTGCCCACAATGATGATCACAGTTACCTGAAGAGGTTAAACTTATTAATCTTTTAATATCTTTTCATGATAGGCCCTAGATGCTAGAAACTTCATATATAGCATTGGAGCAGATTGTGAAGTTGGCTGACATTGACCCATAAACTGTTGAACCTTCAAACGTTTCATCATAAACTGAGAGGCTATGGAACTTAAAACTCCAAACACAGCTCAAGTCATGAAGCTTTACCAAGCTCGCTGATCTTGACTGACATTGAAGGTCACAATGACATGAACTTTTTTTTAAAAGTTTTCTTCTTATCATGAATTGAAAGGCTAAGATGTTTGGATCTTCTTACTTAGCACTAATTGGTTCTACCATATTCGCAAACGTGATTGACCTTGATTTATATTAAGGTAACCTAAAACTTCTTGATTTATAAAACATGGAACACAATACTAGAATAGCCCTTGCTATGCTTACAGTAAAAAGCTTGGAAGAAATAAAAACAATGAACATCTAGTAGAAAAATTTTATTTAATACTTAAAATACCAAAAAAAGTCAATAAAATAAACAACCAATATTTGTATTGGACACCAAATTGTTCATATTTGGATATTTACTTTATGGTAAAGTACCAAAGTTAATAAACATATTACTTTTGGATTAATAATATTGAAGAATTATAAATGTTTGCCATCAAATCAACTGCAACCATTTAGTTTAAATATAATACACACATAACACTAAATCACTAATGAAAAATTTACATTTAATTATCACATAGAATAACTAATATATTCACCAATTGTTTGGTCAATTAAGCACCACCAAGATTCGGACATTTGCCTTTTTCTTCATATATAAAAAACGGTACTACTAGACATAAAAAAATAACTACAATGAAATAGAATAAAAAATCACTTAAATAATACTATAAAAACAAAGGTAAACAATTACCTACTGACCCCATTTTGGGGTCAGCTCAAGAAAATGTTAAAGCTGCATTAAGTTTTCTTAGGAAAAAAATTAAAACGGTGCTGATCTAATTAATGATGATCCTAATGAACAATTTTACATTTGGTTCAACAATAAAAGCTCAAATAAATCCAGAAATAACAATAATTTCCAGCGAGATGCTCAAAGCAAATAATTATCGTGAAACATTGACCAACCTGTTAGAGGATTCTGTTTATTTACAGCTAACAGGAATGAAATTTTGGAAAATGAATATTACAAGTTATCTATTCTAAAATAATGTATTTTTAGAAAATGAAAAAAAATTCAGAAAATTGAAAAACTTTATGCAGCTTTAAATATTAAAACCCAGCCTCAATGTATGTTAATAGTCAAGTAATAACAAATTCTACAAAATTTCCAAAACTGAATGCAAAAACTTGTTGCATATTTTCTAAAAATATTTCGCAAAATAAGTGCATTAAATGCTACTAAAGATGGTAGAGAAGTCTAATATATTACATTATTTCTCTTTTTGGGATTAAGATTTTTTATCAGTTTTGTTTAGTTTTTGCAAACTTACATGTAGGTCACTTTGACCTAGATTTAGCAAATCTATGTCATGGAAATGCTAATACTGGTACATGTAATACATCTGGATTGAACCAGCCCATATAAACTTTATTGAAAACTGGCTTGTGAAACCTAATGGCATAAGATAACATGACATTTGACACTTCAATATTTACTCCACATCACACATTTAGATATAACTGGACAATTTTTGAAGTTATATGTGGTGTGGTACAAATTATTTAATCAATTTAACCTTTTCATCATCAAAAGAGAAATGTTTGTAATAACCATTTTTATGTGTATAAACTAAAAATGTTACTTCGTAAATTCAATCTTTAATTTGAACACTCTTTGTGTTTGCAAAGATTTTGTTTTGGATTTTGGAAAGACAAAAAGCAAATATTTTTTGGGGAAAACGTAAACTTAATTCACCCAAACAATTTCAAAATAACATTTTTTTTTTTACAATTCAAGCACGAAACAAAATAATATACATGTATTGTTTCATTAAACATATGATTGAATAAAATTCCACACACAGTGTCGATTGTTGTGTTCCTCCCTGCTATTTATAATTTCTTCAGTATGTGCAGTTATAATTGTAAGAAGGAAAAACAATATATTGATCACACAGAATCGAACATCCTTGCTATATAGTGTGCCAATACTGCAGTGAAATCATCTCTTAGTTCCTTGCTGGAGAGATAGTACCTGCTCAGTTGGAGCGAGGCACTACAGGTATTGGCAATGGGTCTTCTCTGTAAACCATCCAGGGAATTGAATGTTATTTCTAATTTATCTGTTAAACTGTCAGTCGAAGTCTAAAATTTCAAAAGTGTGGCCAATTCTTTCTCACTGAGCGATCTTATGTACTGCTCCATGTAATTCAAAATTCTTTCTTCCTGTGTCCTATTGGTTTGGTCATCAGTGAATTGGCAACTGATAATTGACAATACTTTGTCTATACTTGGCCTTAATTTCTGTAAATACTCTTCTAGTATTTTCAAAGTTACATTGTTCCATAAAATACTATAGCACCACATCCCTTTCTTTAAGTTGCTAATTGACAATAGGGGCCTGGCATATAATGATGCTTTTGCCAATGACAAAACAACTGGTTTTACATCATTCTGATGGTTAATTGGTTCACATCCACCATAGTCATCAACCAAATTAAAAAGTTTGCATTTTATGTCTTCTGTTATTTTAGTACAATTCATTGCATTTTTTATAAGCATTTCTTCATCCTCCGACACTACATTGAAATATGAATGTAAAAATGTCTCGTCCCTACAGGCTTTTGTTGAAATTATTGAATATATTGCTTTGCTTAACTTTGGTGGTAAGTAATTTGTCAAAACAAAGCAATGGCTAATAATTTTCCCAATTATTTCAAAAGTTCCATTGAATAAAATTTTGATATCAAAACATGGTGCTTTTTCATTTCTTCCAAAGAAAAATTTCAAAAATATTAAGTTAAAGAATGTTGTAAACATTTCCCTCGTAAGGCCTTGTAAGTCAATTGCATTTTCTTCTTTAAATGTCACGTCAATTTTGTGATGAATGAATGATGTATCCTTTCTGTATGCATCCATCACATCTTCCACTAATGTTTCTCTGTGAACTGTAACCCTCTTAGCAGGAAGAAGGTTGTGAAATACAGAAGGTCTTCTCTGTTCAAGTTCTTCCAAGTCTGAAAAAATGATAAAAAGCAATTCAGATGGAAATTAGTCAATGAAAAATATATACATGATTGCATTTAAGGATTATGTATTATACATTCACAAAGTACCAATTTCTTTGTAAAAAAGTAAAAATGATAATTAATACAAGTGTTTCTGGTGCACTTATTTAATAGCAGGACATTTTATTTCAAAATGGCAATACTGTAAATTTTTCAGGCTAACATGATCCATTTAAAAGATTTACCTTGCTTTAAGAGAATAATTCTGCGCAAGTTTAAAACAGATTGCTATAAAAATATGAACTCTAGAGTGAACAAGGTTGTTCTATGAGTTCTCTTAGTGACCTATTTATTAACTCATGAAGATAAAATGAAAATGAAATAGGATTTTCTGGTGGTTCAATTTGAGATTAGATTAAAATCTAGCTTCTAGTGTGTTAAAGTCCTTTCTATGATTTGACCTAGTGCCCTACTTACTGAACTGACACAGCCAATATATAACCTTGACCAAGCCTTTGTCAACAGGATCAATCAAGACAAGCCTAAAATTATAGGAACTATGTGGACAAACCTCGGTGTCTGTAAATGCACAGACAGAAGTATGGGCAATTAGAAGGACAAAGGTAAGGACAGATAATACTTTACAGACAAAACTACTCACTGCAGAGGCAAGAGACAATTATTTTGACATGCATGGTGCGGTATTAACACATTAATGCCCGATTAGATGTCACAATTATTTTGACATGCATGGTGCGGTATTAACACATTAATGCCCGATTAGATGCCACACATCTCCATTTGACAATTGGTAGTTCCACAGTAGCCAAATGATTTTTTCATATAATTCAATAATCTTTAAAATATATAATTCAACAACACATTTTAAAATTTTATTTCTTACCATTTAGCTCATCTTGATTGTTTTCCTCCAATTCCTCTTCTTGAATTGATGTTTCACTTTCATTCTCTGATTCAGTTTCCTAAAATGTAAATAAGGATTCTTTAAAACATCAAAACTTAAAAAACTATGACAAAATCTTTACATATAACCAAGATACAGCAATTTAAAGTTTCATCAAAATACTAGTATATGTGGTCATGACCCTGACTGTTGACCTTGTTTACAAGTGAAAAACAATGATTCAAATCATCAAAAATTAAAGTCTATATTGAAATATTACCAAAAATAACTGAATCTGCAGTAAAAGGACAAATTTAAAAAAAAAGGTCATGACCTGGACCAAAATTTGAACATAATTTTAAGAAAATGTCAAAACTAAAAAACCTCTTGTCATTCATTATATGTTCACGTTCACTAGACCCAAATTTGAACATGATAAGAAAATGTCAAAACTGAAAACTTTATTTCATTACTTGTCCAGCTTTGCCAAACATAATGCATGAACATGTTACCCCTTTTTTGACCAAATTTCAAAAATTGGAACAAACTATAGGCTTAAGACACATCATTGGTTTCAGACATTTTTAAAAAAAGCTGAACCCCTAGGTCACCTTTACCTAATTTTGGTAGCCTTGGCAATATCACAAACAAATGTACATTGCACCTGCCAATATATACTATTGACTTATTTACTGTAAAATTTCTAGTTGTTTCTGTCAGAGTAAACACAGGATACACTATGCTCCAAGTTTACATTACCTTTATTCAGGTGATTTAAAAATTGACAAAATTTTTTTAAGATTTTAAAAATAACTCATAATTTGTGAATCGACCCCATGTCAATAACCATTACGTATGGTATGCCTCACCTTTATTTCATAGGTAGGATCAGTAATTTATAAAAGATTTATTTTACATATGTTGGAAAATTGAATTATTTACCTCAATTGATTCTTCTGCTATAATACGAGTGTTGCTTGTAATCCCGATATCTTTCAAAGTATAAGTACCTGCCTATTATGCAAAAAAATTCTGGCTTCAACAACTTCAGATAATGCCTCTCCATACATGTGTAGTTTCTGAAAATTAGAATAATCCAAGTTTTAGAAATGGCATCTCTCATAATGCAAAATACATTGCCAACATTTTTTAATATTTTTTGGGAACAAACAAAACACTTCTATCATAAAATTGGCCAAGTCTTTTGCAGTAAACAAGGACTAGATTAAAAAAAACAAGAGCCTAAAAGGTCTTGCAATGCTTAATCAGCATTACTCATTCAATTCAACTAAACAAAAAACAATGTGGATATCTTAACTGTCTCAGAAGAAGGAAATCAGGCAATAGATTAAGCTGTTTTTTTTCTTTTGTACCAAAATAAGACTTCAAAGACTTGGCTAAACATGATGCCTAATTTAATTTATTTTACAGAAAATTTTTTAAAAACTTTGGCCAAATTTAGCATGAGTTAAGGAAGAAAGTGACATAAAAACCTGGAACTTATAAAAGATATGTTTTTGCTACTGATGTGCTACTCAGACAGCCATTTCATATAGAATTTTTTTATATTTATCACCCATTGACCTTCCGTATATAGTATCAATTGGACGAGTACTTTCAGAGAATCGGATATTCAAAGATTTTGGCTAAACACCTTATTTGCACACTGCATTCATTTTTTTCTGTATGTTTAATTATATTTACTGTTGATATTCATAAGAAAAGCACTGTCAAATTTTATGTTAAATTTCCTTTCAGAAACATTTTCAGCCCTTTTTGCAATGAAAAAGTAAATAAATCTGTATGAGCTCTTGGACTTTGACCCATGTGTAATGCATAATGTCATAAAAGTAACTTTTTAAAACAGAATGATAATAAAGTTAAAAAAAATTAGATAACATATCAATAAGCTTTCACTGATTGGGAAAGATCTTCTTATTTCTGACCCATCTGGTTGTCGGAAAATCAAGGAAACACAATCCTCACTTTTTGTTCAGCAATATCTGCTTCAATCTGTTCCAACAGTTCTTTTCTTTTCTGAAGAAGACAGTTAAAACAACTGAAAATTTGCATAGGTCTTAAACTTGCCAACATTTACAATATACATTATCTATATAAATGCACAGATTAATTAGGTTCGTACATTTCATATGTTAATGATGTATTAATAATAAATAAATGTAAATTCTTTAAATATGATCTGTAGGCCAGGCCTTCACAAATGCCGATTTATAGCAAAAAAAGCCGATTCAAACTTAAAAAAGCCGATTGAAAAATATCCGAATCGGCTTTTTTTTTCCCATTAAAGTAAGACAAAATCTGATTAAATTTTTTTTCATGCCGGCTTGTTAACAATTAAAATACTCAGGACAGCGTCACGATTCACTGAACTTTCCTATTCACAGGTAATTACCTAATACCTTACAAGTTAATTGATTACAAGTTGCTTCACCTGTTCACATCGTTTCTACTAGAGTATACAAACACCTACACGTGCCTGATCGATCCAGTTTATAGATAGTTAATAACCTCCCCTGAATTCTATATACAAGAGCTGACTAGATTGATAACGACCGTTTTCGGGTTACCAACAACAACAAGATCACGGCATTACACGTGGTTTTTGTATCTGTTATATGTCGATCAGCGATGGGATTTTTTTGTAAGAGATTAATAAGCGGTATTAATGAACACTTATCTATATATGCGACATTGTCACACATCGACTTATTTGATTAAAACGACAGATATTCTGATGTACCAAACAAAATTCAGTGTAACTGTTATTGACGTTTTGTTACATTGCCAATGACTGGACAGTTATGGAAAGATAAAAAGCAGTATGTAAACACCATATTTTCAAATAAAAATTTTAATGTTTATTTCTTTACCTATCTGATGTCTGTTTATTAAACAACAAAAACAGACAATTCTTCGGGGGGGGGGGGGGTGGTGGGGGGGGGTGGTTGGTTAATGTACCCTTTGCCTACCGTCGATTGACCCTTACCGGCGTTTGTGGAGCCCTGCTGTAGGCTTATTGTTAATGTGTCTTCTAGTTGGAGATAAATTTTCCATTTTCAATCACAAAATCGGTGGAATAAATCAAAGTACTGAAAATACTGAAACCCTTAGACCCTCTTAATTTATTGATAGTGTAAAAAGGTTTGAGGTTCTTATAAAATATAGACCAACTCAACCGGACTCTTGATCTTTTACACTAATTTATTATAATAAATGTCAATTGACAACATAATAAGCTGTGATGCGAAAGGAAATAATTCAGTATAAATAAACATTCATGGCTAAGAGTTGGCTAATTTGATTCTAACTACCCAAGTCTAATACTGCATGTCATAAATGTGATTTTATAACATACACCCTATATTACCATGGTTTTTTATATTTGACTATGGTGAAAGGTAATGCCATCTGTGTTAGGTTACAGAATTTGATAAATATTCAAGACAAGTTTCATAAAAAAATTTCAAAACAGGTTTCACAAATATGAAACTGACATTAAAATATTTTAAAGAAACCTTAAATTTTACATCTTTTTTTTGTGCCGTGGCCTTGTCCTTGAATTATGTTAAAAGTTATGTTATTGAAAAACAAGATCACAAATTCTGTAGCTTTTAAACTGATCTAAATAAATTGTTTCTTCTAAAGCATTTGATTTATGACATGATGTTTTAAGGTTTTGCTATTTAAGGTCTCTGTTACCATGAATGTTAATATATTTCAATGAACTTAATAGAACCTCGTATTCTGATGATATACATTATGTTTCAAGCTTTTTAGTCTTTTAATTCATAACAAGATGTATAAAAGTTTTACTACTTTATTTCACTCTGACCTTGAATGTAAATCAAGGTTAACCAGTTTCACAACCTAGAAAGTGGTTGTGTCCTGATGATACACATTATGTTCCAAGCTTGTAGGTACAGAGACTGGGACATTGAAATGAATTTATGTTGGTGTCCCCAAATAAAAGTATTGCCTTCCTACAGTACCGAAGTTTGTTAATCATGCATGGTTGCTGAAATGACTAGGGGTGAAATGGCAAATGAACAATCATGTGAATACAGCACACTGGCATGAAATGTCCTTAGCTGTGCAGTTGACAAAATATGAAGTATTCTAGACTAGGATTACATCATAACTCATAGGCTTTGCGATATCTATGTTTTTGATTAGGGCATAATCTTGACTGCATGATAACTCAGCAGAGAAGAAACACTCAATTTTTTTATAGCTGTTTGAATTCATAAAGTGGTGATGTGGAGACAGCAGGTGCTCCTCTTGAATCATGTTGATTTGTTAACCACATTTTACAACAAATAACTTTTAATGAATTAAAACACAAATTTCATTTTTCATTTTAAATTTGAAAAACCTGGGTCAAAATTTAATCCTTCTTATCTGACACTATTGTGACATAAATTACACAGTTCATGATAATTGGCATTAGCTTAGTATGTTTATACTGTTATGTATTTCAACACTTAGTTTTTAGTCTGCATAACAGAGATTTATTTATAACCCAAAAATTTGTCAAGGTTTCAAGAAGATTCTCTTGTGACCAGCTTTAAAACAGTGTCTGTCTGCTATCTGGTTATGTAGATTCCGAATTTGCTTTATATTGGTGATGGGGCCTGCCTTTTATACCTTATATAGAAGAATTTAGAAAACATAGCAATAAGGAATATGACCGACTTATGCTGAATGATCCAATTGAAATCACTAATGGATGAGATCTAGTCAAGGCAGATATTATTAAATCCTCATTAGATACCTGGTCAGCTTTTCAGACCCAAACAGTCAGAACAACCAGTAAACAAAACTTTGTTTAAGGGTTAATATTAGTAATACACTTTAACAAAGATTAAAATAGGTGTATAAATTTTTACACAATTCTGTATTGTTTCATTCTCTTCTTTTATTTCATCATTTAATCATCTAAAGCATATTGTTTGGGGAAATGCATGTTACAAACTATAACTTCTCCAAATTTCTGGTCTAATTCAGCTTCATTAGTTGAAAACAATTTTTGGACAGGTTTAACCTGTAACTGATCTTAAGAAGTTAGGAAATAAAACAACATCATATTATAAAATGCTCTCTAATGGTACTATATGGATAAATGTTTCCTATACAGAAATTTCAATATCACTTACCGGTAACATTATTACACGGGATTAAACTAGTCACAGCAAGAAAAAGTCTTTTAAATAATTGAAAATATTTATATAAAAATCCAAACACCCACATTATCCTGGAACACTAAGGCTTTATAAAAAACATGATAATAAAGGTTTTCGATCATTCAGATTTTAAAATGCTAAAAAAAAATCAAATTCATATTACAAACCTTTTGTTGGTCAATAATTAGGGAAGCTGTAAATTCCTGCTCCAGTCTTAACCTATGCCTAGGATAAAAAGTGACCTGAAACACAATAAAATTATTCGTTTTGTTTCCTCTAATGAGCTGTATAAAATTAAATTGCTGTTTCTGTTTGTATCTACTTTGCATTGAATAAAGTACTTGCACATTGGAAGAAAATGTACCCTGTACATTCTAGAGGGTGTTTTCCCATGTTTTACAGACTTAACTCTGTGATTCAATATGTATGTGGTTGTCTCTGTTCTAGCATTAATTTTTGTATGTATATAATTTATATTTTTTTGTTTTGTTTTTTGACCACATAATTTATTGAACTTTTTAGTTTAAAATATTAAATAATTAACAAATTTGACTTAAATGTATTTTTCAGTTAGCAAGTTAGAAAAGTGACTAAATTAGGAATAAAAATATGAATATATTCCATTTACAGCAATAACAACCCATACGTGTACTTTAAAGTTTGCTGACTCTTTTAAAGACTGCCCACTGGAATGTCAACAGTGTTAATTGGATAATCCCGTAAGAACTCTGGGCTAAGCACATTGGTATGAACAATGTGCAAATACTCTATTAGTATTTTAAAAGTTATTAATGTTTCTGTTTATAGCAAACTCAGGATAGGTCTAGCAAGGCTGAAATTCACCATACTATAGAACAAATAAGCACTTTGTGCAACCTAGCCAAAAGTGAAAACTCGTTCCATTTTATATCTACAAATAATTAAGTTAAGGCAATTCCAAACTATTTCCAAATTCTTAAAATTGACATATTAAGGGGTAAGTTTCATGAAATGAGGAATTCATAGATTTAATTTGGCATTAATACAACTGTTTTTTTCTTGGCAAAACGTTATAAATCCTAAGAAAATGAACATGTATACATGAGCCCAAACTAAAACTTGCACAAGATATTCTGCTTATTAATTTTAAACAAGAGGCCAATGGGCCTTAACACTCACTTGAAGATATGTCTAATATTGTTTGCAAAGTGCAATAGACAATATATTATGTACAGAAACTTTAGAAGATTTCTCAAGTTAAGAAATCCCACAGAAATATATCAACTCACATTTCATTCATAAGTAGCTTTTATATATGCATGAAGTAACTGTAGTGCAATGAATAATTTCCAAATCATTAATCAATTTCAGTATACTTATGCAGCTATGTCCTTGACCTTTGAACATATATGACCTTGAACCATATATAATTGTCATGTCAATACCTATAATGTTCTTATATACATGCATATGCATGAAATTAATAGCTTTCAAGGTAATTAATAATCTTAGTATTCCTATGTTGATATGACCTTGACCTTTCAACATATAACCTTGAACCATATATCAAAATGATCGTTGTCGCAATACCTACAATATTCTAATATACATGCCTATACAAAAAGTTAACAGTTTTCAAGATAATAAGCAATTTAAGTCTTCTTTTGCAGCTGTGATCTTGACCTTTCAACATATGACCTTGAATCATATATCAAAATGGTTGTTATGTCAATGCCAACAATATTCTAATATACATGCCTATACAAAAATTTAATAGTTTTCAAGATAATTAGCAATTTAAGTCTTCTTTTGCAGCTGTGACCTTATTGAACCTTTAAACATATGACCTTGAACCATATATCAAAATGATCATCATGTCAATACCTACAATATTCTAATATACATGCCTATACAAAAAGTTATTAGTTCTCAAGATAATTAGCAATTTAATTCTCTTTTTGCAACTGTGACCTTGACCTTTCAAAATATGACCTTGAACCATATATCAAAATGATCGTTGTCGCAATACCTATAATGTTCTAATATACATGCCTATGCATGAAAATTAATAGTTTTCAAGATAATTAGTAATTTCAGTCTTCTTTTGTAGCTGTGACCTTGACCTTTAAACATATGACCTTGTACCATATATCATAATGATCGCTGTCGCAATACCTTCAATATTCTAATATACATGCCTATTCAAAAAGTTAATAGTTTTCAAGATAATTAGCAATTTAAGTCTTCTTTTGCAGCTGAAACCTTGACCTTTCAACATATGACCTTGATCCATATATCAAAATGATCTTCATGTCAATATCCACAACATTCTGATATACATGCCTATACAAAAAAAAAAAAAATAGTTTTCAAGATATAGTGACAAATATATAATTTTTAGCAATGTCCCCACTAAGTGCCTTAAAATTTCCCATTTTGAGCCCCATGGCTACTATTTGACGTGCAAATCTGAAAAAAGATGACCTAAGGATGTTATAAATAAAATAAATAAGGTATATCTCTTGTAGATTTAGAAGAGAAGATTTTCAAAGTTTTTCACTCTTTCCCCCCTTATGGGGCCCCAAGGGGACATAACTCCTTCATTTGTGCAAATCTGAAAGGGCTTTACCCAGGCATGATGGTTACCAAGATTTGTTAAATTTGGCCCAGTGGTTTTGGAGGAGAAGATTAAAATGTAAAAAGTAAACGCACAACGCACGACAGACGACGGGTGGTAAACCATCGCAATAGCTCATAGCTTCATCAGTGAGCTAAAAAATCCTTAAAGTTCAGTATGTATTAATCAACTATGAGCAAAAGTTAAAGAAAACAAGGAACATACCGTTGGAGTACCAGAAGGTACAGGTTGAATTTCTTCAGGAGTTGCAGAGCTTGTAATAGACGGCATGATCACGGAACTGTTCACATGGGATGAATTTGAAGCAGGTGTAGACACTAAAGAAAAGTCATTATCATTTGAATTTGGATTATGCATTAAACTTGGTAGTGGTCTGGCATTTGAATTTAAGAACACATCATTCTGAAAAAGAATACTAGATCATAACTAATGTAAAAAAAATAATATTCAGTCATGTACTGTATAGATAAAACCCAGACAATAAAACAAGAGGTCCAAGATGGCCCTAATTTGCTCACCTGAGTTTAAATATAACATTAACATATTTTAACATGTAACATATTTTAAATGTACTTGATAATACCTGGTTAAGTCATAACATGTTGCCTCAATAGAAGTGGTTTCAGATAACATTATTTTTGTTGTGTTGGTTTTTAGCTATATAGGTCACTGTGAGAATTGCAATGGTCTAAAGTGCTATTGACTAATATGAATGAAATGTGACCAGTAGTGTCTGAGAAGAAGTCTTTTGATGGATGTATGGATGGATGACAGAGTTCTGATCTATAACAAAAACAAAATTCAAGGTATTAGCTAAATCTACATATCAGTATCACATGTATTTCAAAAATAATAATTCACTAAAAGTAAAAATTCATAACATCTCTTCTGTGCACCATTGTAAGTCATAAAATTCAGAAATTTAAAAAAAAAAAAGTGGCCTCACTGGGATTTGAACCCTCAACCCTTGGGTTGCTAGAATTGAAAAAGAAAAAGGTAGCCTAGAAAAAAGCGACTTGCATTTTACAGAATTTCATGGAAATTGTTAAACATTTGTTTCTTCACATAAGAAAATGATGTTTGGAAAAAGAGTTTACCTTAGTTTATTAATATTGCAATTTTGGTAAAAAGTACATTTGTGTACTACCAGTAATCCTTCGATGTTTTCGGACCCTCTATGTTTTTGGACACCCTAATTGTTAAATTTTAATAATTTTTAAATTTCCTCTAAATTCGGATGGCAATTTTTTACCTCTAAATACGGACACATTTTTGCTGAAATGCAGTTGCAGCTTGCGATAAAGAGCGCTTGAAATCAAGATTTAATAAAATCAAGAAGAAACTTCATTGTTTTCAATTATTTAAACAATAAATGGGCTGATAACACTATCGAGTTGTCGCCCCCTGATCCGCTAGAGGGATACTACTTCCGGGGAGTTCACAGTTGTAAACAACTTGGTTGCTACTATTATGTATCTATTAATTGCCCGGTGTATCAGTTTAAATGCATCAATTTTTTATGTAAAAAATTATACATAGACTGGACTATTGTTTTAAATACATTTTTTATTTTAAAATCTTTACTTGTCATTGAAATATTACAGTGTTAAAAATCGATTTTATACGATTTGACGATGCGTATGTTGACCTAATCTGGACACGTGCTCAGTTATTGGGGAGGGTAAGCTCATAAAATTTATCCTTAATAAAATGGGGAAAATAATCATATGTTGCAATTTTTATTGTGAATATACTCATACACGCGTAATCTGGAAATAAGTAATATATGGCTGACTTTGATTTTGGTGTATATAAAAATGTTACAGCATTACATACGTCGAAAATCTTTTTGTATTTTCCTTCATTTTCATGAAATGAGAATTATGATTCACTTACTGATGCCAGAGAGATACAATATGTAATATTAAACATGAAAACAGTTAAAAATTATGAATTAAAAAAAATACTTGTGTCCTATTTATTAACACGATCCACAGTAGTTATTTGCCAAAAAAGGAAAATATTACTTAATTCAATAAAATAAAAAAGGAACGACTACATACAATTAATTTTTGCATTATGATTTGATATATTTATCTTTTGTTTTATTATTATTATTATTATTATTATTTTAAGTTTATGTAAACCCTTGTCAGCACAAGCGATATGTCTACAGCGACATGCAATAATTATTATAATCACAGGTTTTGAAAACCTAACGATTGATATTCAGAAAAACGTTTCAACTTAAACAAACAGAAGCCAATTTATTACTATGGCAAATGTTTTTGCTGTTGAGAGAGAGAGAGAGAGAGAGAGAGAGAGAGAGAGAGAGAGAGAGAGATTTAAAATGAAAGCTTATTTGCTGAAAATATTAGAATATAGTGAATATAAGTGATAATAGAAAAAAAGTAATTATGAGTGATAGAGGAGAAAATGCTCGTAGTGATTATGAGTGATAGAGAGAAAAGGGCACGTAGTGATTTTAAGTGTTAGAGAGAAAACACTCGTAGTGATTATGACTGATAGAGAGAAAAGGACCTGTAGTGATTATGAGTAATAGAGAGAAAACACAGTAATTATTAGTGCTAGAGAGAAAAGTCGTAGTAATTATGAGTGATAGAGAGAAAAGGACCTGTAGTGATTATGAGTAATAGAGAGAAAACACAGTAATTAGTGCTAGAGAGAAAAGTCATAGTAATTATGAGTGATAGAGAGAAAAGGGATTGTAGAGATTATGACAGACAAGAAAAAAACGTGATTATGAGTGATAGAGAGAAAAGGACTCATATTGATTATGGCTGATGGAGATAAAAGGTCTCGTAGTGATTATGACTGATACAAAGATAAATTATTAGTGTTTTTTAATTATTTTTTAATTTTTATATTAACAATAATTTAACATGGCTCGCGTAATTATCAAATTTGTGCAAACGGGCCCTTAGTAACTGTGAAATGTTTTCAGGTTATCTCAAATTGAATACCAATTATGGTTGTTTACTGTAAACAATTTCCTGCTATCAAATATACAAGTGTCAAAATTTTTCAAGGTATTTTGGGAAAATAAAAACCTTTGATGTATAGAAAGTCGGGATAAGTGTGTATATTAGAACATGTCAAGGTGTGGATATACACAGGTATCGTCAAATACCTGTGTATATTCACCCGTCGATATACATGTTAATTAAAGATCAATGGTTGTATCCTTGTACCCGAGACGATCTTGTATACATGAAAAGTTTTAAGCATGCATTATATGTTTAATTCCATAGGTCAAGACCTCCCATATAACCTGATCAAGTGTCAAAATAAAGTCAACATAGACATCAGCTCTGATTGCAAAAAAATCGGGTTTTTACACTGTTAGATTTAAATGATAAATAGAGAAAATAAAAATATTTTTAATTAAAAAAAATCTCCAAAGTTCATATATATGACCATTTTACATAAAAAAATCGATGTATTTTAACTGAAACACCAGACATTTAATAGATAAAAGGTAGTAGCAACCAAGTTGTTTACAACCTTGAACTCCCCGGAAGTAGTAGCCCTCTAGCGGATCAGGGGGCGACAACTCGATAGTGTTATCGGCCCAAAATTCACACCTTTATTTCATTGTGTATTGGCGCCATTGCATCGTAACCTGAAACAGGTATGTGCAGTGTATTTACGTTTTTAAGTAAACTCAATAAAATCATACCTTAAATAAGTGCCTTAATTTTCTATGAAAGTTGATTAAAATTAATGTTTACTGCCGAGAAAATCGTGTAAGACAGAATCTTGTCGGTACACTAGTTCAACATCAAAGACATTTTTTCTGATGAAAACAGGAAGTGACGTTTTTCATTTATTCTCATGGGAATTCCCCAAATGACCAATGTGTTTGTTCCAGCCGACAGACACGATAAAAAAATGCCTTTCTAAGATGAGAATTACATTAAAATATGTTTGAAATATGATTTAAAATAATTATTTTTTTTAACCTTTTATTTGCGTGAATCGGGACTTGTTCTATCTTTGCATTGCCATATCCTAAAATGTACATACATTACATGGAGGCCTACGCGTGTTAAAATATTGAATTTTGATTGAAACGAAAATTCTCTAAACTTACAGATAATGTAACACACGAATAACAATAATAATTTGACTGCAGACAATTACAAATAGAAAGCAGCATGTTGTGCACCTCAAACGTTGGGAGTTAATGAAAAAAGTCACATCGTTTACTTGTAAACAAAAGGCGACCTCGATGTGTATTACTTACAGAATCATGATTATTGATCAACAAACACTTTAAAAAATAATAATTAATGAAATAAACAACACAAAAGGTGAAATCTATTTGTAATTAATTTAAAACTTTAATTCACCATTGATTTATGCGTGGGTATCACTGTTGATAATGTGTTAAAATGCCGAGAGGTAACCAGGGATATTTACAATGTATAAAAAATAAACACAAAAACACGTAACCTAATTTTTCACAAAATTGTTGGAATTCACAAACTTGGTTTATAAGATGCTTTAGATGCCAAATATCAAACCAGATTTTATCTCAGTGAAGTGGTTTTCGAGAAGAAATTTTTTTAGTTTTTCAACTATTTAGGTCAATGTAGCTATGGCAACCTAAAAAGTAAAAATTCAAAAATTTCTTCCATGCACCATTGTAAAGCATAAAAATTCAGAAAAAAAAAAGCGGCTGGGATTTAAACCCTCGACCCTTGGGTTGCAGTATCACATGTATATCAAAAAAAAAAAATTACACTAAAAAGTCATAAAATCTCTTCCAGGCACCATTGTTAGTAAAAAAATTCACAAAATAAAAAAAAAAATAAATAAAAAAAAAAAAGTGGCTCCACTGGGATTGGAACCCACGACCCTTGGGTTGCTAGAATTGAAAATGAAAAAGGCCGAAAAAAGCGACTTGTATTTTACAGAATTTTATGAAAATTGTCAAACATATGTTTCTTCACATAAGAAAATGATGTTTGGGAAAAGAGTTTACCTAAATTCATTCATTATTGTAATTTTTCAAAAAAAGTACTAATTAGAAAATACAAAAAATAAACGCAAAAACGCATAACCTAATAATTCACAAAAAGTATTGAAATTCACAAACTTGGTATATAAGATGCCGTAGATTCCAAATATCACATCAGATTTTATCTCAGTGAAGTGATTTTGGAGAAGAAGATTTTTTTTAGGTTTTTAACTATGTAGGTCATTGTGACCCACATTTGGTAGCTATGGCAACCAAAAACACAAATCTGAAATGCAATGTTCTATAGATGCTTTTGACCAAGTTTAAACAAAATGTGACCAGAGGTTTCTGAGAAGAAGTCGTTTGAAGTAATTGCTGACGGACGGACGGACGACGGAGGGTCTGTCTCTATTGATACCAATAGCTCACATGAGCACTTTGTGCTCAGGTTAGCTAAAAATATCTTGTTTTTAAAACAAGTTAACCTTAATTTTGACAAATCCAGGTGTTTTTGAAAGATAAATTATCTAATTCAGAAAATTATAGTAAATAAATTCTATGATTTTAAATGATGTCTTTTCAATGAAACATCCTAAAATACCTGCAAAGGAAAAAAAATAAATATCCAAATTTTTCCTGTATAATTTTAGTTTCTTTTTTTAAGCTTTTTGTATGGTATAACATTATTACATTTTCAAATATGGACATATTAACAATTTTTCTCAAAATCCTGTTGGGTTTTTTCATAATATCCTGTTTAAATACATGAGACACCTGACCAGTATAAATGTACTCTGCAGTACTCAATCTCATCCAAACATGACACTCTTATAATGAAAATTTACTATGGGTAATGCAATGATAAAGTTTAAATATACCACATACTTTAGGGTACATACATGTTAAAACAAGCATTTTGTTGTAACTTAGTCATAATGTTCACAAAGTATCTTAGTTGCACATACCTCAGTTGTTTTCAATGAAATCACTGAGATGGGGGAGATGTTGTTCTAACTGGTAAATGATCAATTGTTGTTGTAGGCACTGAAGGTGTATGAACAGATAATGGTTCTACTGTCACATTGGTATTGGTTCTGACTGAAGAACTAGTCACTGATAGTGTTGTTTCTGTTGATGAATCGGTAATGTTTCTTCTTAATGTTGTAGTTGCTGATGGTTGTCTATTTCTTGGACGAACAGGTAATGGTAATTCATTGGATTCTCTAGGAGCTGGTTCAGGAATTGTTGGAGAAAACTGTTCAATATCTGTGACTGAGCATCCTGTATAAACAGCAATTATATTTCTTATCAATATGTAAACCTAAAGGATTTTATTAATATTAAAAAAAGGAAGTTTACAACCGTAAAACATATACTTGGCAACAGCCAGTGCAAACAAGAACAGACAACAATACATGTACAAGGCAATGATCAAAAAGTCAAAGAAGACAAAACAAAGAAAAGACAACCACATATAAAAACTATTATATATTTCTGATGGGAACTGAAGTAAAAGCCAAGATGTAGATCTATTACTATTGGGGAGGGAGCTTCAATTATCCAATTTATTTAACAACCATGTCCATTAAATACACTAATAAATAGAGTGGATTTGGACAAACACAACCAATACAAGGCAATGATCAAAAAGTCAAAGAAGACAAAACAAAGAAAAGACAACCACATATAAAAACTATTATATATTTCTGATGGGAACTGAAGTAAAAGCCAAGATGTAGATCTATTACTATTGGGGAGGGAGCTTCAATTATCCAATTTATTTAACAACCATGTCCATTAAATACACTAATAAATAGAGTGGATTTGGACAAACACAACCCCCTCTTCCATAAAAGAGCTTTACAATTTGTTGTCTATCAATGATTAACTCAAGCATAATAAAAGGATGTCTGAATCTAGGGGTATAGTGAATCATTTTGGGATTTAGCATAAAAAAGAAATGATTCCTAGATGGACAACATGCCACAAAATATCAGCCAAAACATTTATCACCTCCACTTTGATTTAAAATGTTCACCTTGTGAGTTAAAATTACTTACTTTAATTTTGATCACTACTGTTCCATTATAATTGTTGTTTTTGAAATATGAAGGCTCATTTGGTGCTGGTGTTAGTTGACGCCTGTTGTTTACTGTGTAGAGGCAAAAGTTTTTATTTTGTAGCTTTGGATATAAACTGCGGACTGTATCTTCAACATGTTCTGTACTTAAATCTAAACTAATAGGATGACTTTTGCCTTTATAGTTAGAGTAATAAATAGCTGGGAAACCTGTTAGAAAAACAAGAAGTTCAGATTTTTCTCAAACATAAAAAGAAAAATAGTACAATCCTTTTCAAAACAAGATGCCTAATGGGCCTGATATGCTTTTCTGATAGATAGTGGGTTTCTAGAAAACATGATAAGCATGATATAGCAAACAAAAACTTTTTCATCAATACCATCATAAACCTGACTTTTGACCTCAAATTGAAAAAGGTCTGCCTCAAAATATTTCCAACAATAGCTCAAATATTGACCTTGACCATGACCTGTTTTGATGTTCAGGTCATAAAAACATTAAAATGGGAAAACCATATGACAAAATTTTTACAAACAGTCAAGATATAGCAATTTTTAGTTGATTTCATAACTAAAATCATGATCCAGACCTTTGATCTTGGCTTCAAGAAGAAAAACAATTGTTTAAACATCAAAAAGTCAAATCTACTTTTAAAATTGATTCATAACAGCTAAAATAGATCTTGGTAAAAGCACAAAGTTAAAAAAGTAGATCATGAGCTTTACCTCATTTTGAAGGTAATTTCAAGAAAATGTCACAACTAATAACCCTGTGTCATTAGCTGTTCAAACAGTTGTGTTATAATAGTTTGAAGCCAAAAATGCCTAAACCCAATTTTTGATCAAATGAACAAAAATAGACCGAAGACTCTAAGGATGCAAAATATAACATGGCATTTTTTCTCTTATCATCAGTTTCAAAGAAGAATTTTTAAAAGATTTTTGCAATTCCTAAGTCACCTTGACCTAGTTCTGGTAGATATGGAAAAGCCACAAACAAATCTGAATTGCACAAGCTTGGAAATATTTCTGATCAAGATTCATTACAATCTGCCTAATAGTTTCAGTGTTTAATGATACACGCCCACACCACACCCCCAACGCACACACACACACACACGCACACACACACACACACACACACACACACACACACACACACACACACAGTGCTCTATGCCGTAAGCCCAAAGACATTTAATTAGGTGAGCTAACAAAGTAATGCAATGCCAGCACCACCAAGGATGGCCGTGTCGTGAATTTAATTAACAAGAAATACATCAGCAGCACAACATACCTGATATAGAAGTACATATTGCTAACATCATGTATAAAATAAATATGCAGGAATTATTAATTATGTTCATATTGAAGAATGATATTCAACAAGAGGCCCATGGGCCTTAATGCTCACCTGAGAATGTGTTAAAAATTGTTTGCAAAGAGCAATCGATAATATATTAAGAACGAAAATTTTCCAAGTTTTCTCAAGTTAAGAACTGCCACAATACTTTATCAAAAATACCCAGTAATTTTATTTAATTAACAATTTTAATCATCTGATGCAAATGCAACTGTGACCTTGACCTTTGAACTTATGACCTTGAACCATATATTAAAATCATCGTCATGTCAATACTTACAATATTTTAATATTCAAGCCTATACAAAAAGTTAACAGTTTTCAAGATATATTGACAAATATATAATTTTTAGCAATATCCCCCTTTAGTACCCTGTCATTTCCCCATTTCTACCATTTAGGCAAATTTGAAATTAAGTGCCCTATGGATGTAATGCATGAATATCTAAGCTATATCTCAGATATGTATATATTCAGATTTTTTGAAGATTTTCACCATTTTCCCTTGATGGGGCCCAAAGGGGGACATAATACCTTCATTTGGGCAAATCTAAAAGGCCTTCACCTAGGCTGCTAGGCATCATTATTGCAAAATATCATCAAATTTGGCCCAGTAGTTTTGGAGAAGATTTAAATATAAAGTTTATACATGACACACAACGGACAGGGATAGCTAAAAAGCTCTATAGCATGAAATAACAGGCAAACAGTGTAGGACTTATAATTCTAGATTGACAGTGTTCAAATTAGGGCCGTTGTAACGATGAAAAATGACCCCCGTAGAATAATGACCGGGGGTCATTTTTCTACGTAGAAATTTCACCCCCTGGTCAATATTCTTCGTAGAGAAATGACCCCCTTTTTCGTAGAAAGTATGGCCTTGGGGTCATTTTTCTCCGTGTGGATTATAGAAAAATGACCCCGTAGAATAATGACCTATGTCATTTTTTGATGCAAAAGGCTGATTTTGGTAGGAATATTCTTGTCGGAAAATAAATAGGGGTACTTGAAAATCACGCAGTCTTCTGATGTGAAGTGTTTATTTCATGCGTTCTACCCACTATATATACCTAAAATCAATAAAACAAGATGATTTATCCCAATTAAAGGAAAGCGAATAACAGTTCCATGACTATAGAGCAAGAATACCCACCTTCTTAGATTTGTTTTATCAAATTTAATTTATGAAATATATTTCCACCGTGACTTGTTATTATTTAAAAAAAAATCAAGATCATCCATAAAAAAATGTTCAGTTTCAATAATTGTTATCCTCTTTGATTTTACTTTGGGTAAATTATGTGCAAAATATCCCCAAAAAAGTCTCAATTTTTTTTCTTCACAAGTTACAAGAAAAGTTTATGTTTCTGAACCCCCAGTTAATTAAATTTGCATGAAAAATGGGCAATTGTTGAAAAAAATTGTATCTCATAAATATCTTCAATCTCAGGAGCACAAACTGTGATTAACTTAAAACTTTAACTCACAGGACCGTAAAACGCGAGGGTTAGGGAGGGGGGCGCCCTTAATTTTCTGTATTTTATTACAGTAAATTTTCTTTTAGATGTCCCCCCCCCATCTTCTGCTAATACACGTTCTCTTTTTATTGCTTTAAGGTTGATCACTAGGAAGTTCCAGTATTTGGACAGATAATGATTTTTTGTCTTTTTCCCCCTAAGATCTCCCCATTTTTAAAACCTGATTATGTCTTTTGTCGTTTGCAAGTACCACCAAAGCCCAAACAAATTGATACATTTTATATCAAAAGATTTGATACATATCATATACAAAAAAAAATTACAGAAGTCTATACACAGTTATATTGCCTTTTTCCTTTTTAGTAATATCAGAAGTCCATTAATTACTTAATGGACTTCTGGTTATATATAATATTTTTTTACCAATAGAAAACCCGAATGTCTGCAGCATAAAAAATCTTCCCAGTCTAATATACATAATTTTTTTCCCCGAGTATGATTAGCAATATTACAACATTTGATGTTGGGTGTGCACAAATATAAAACATTACTATTACTTGTTTTTGAATAACTGATTCAATCGGATGAAACATTTTCTTGGGGGGGGGGGGCAAGGAATACCTAAGTTCAAAGATTTCCCCATCAAGTGGAAGGTTTAGAAAAAATAAGCGAGGAAATAGATCCAAATGTGTTCAATTTATTGTGTGAGTGGGAGGATTTGGAAGACAAGTTTGTGACAAAAAAATCTAAATATGATACCCCTCAGTAAACGTTGAAAATACATTTAAGTTAGAGGCAAGTTTCTGTGCTCTTTTTATAGTTATAGTTGTAATAAATAAATAAATAAATAAATAAATAAATAAATAAATAAATAAATAAATAAATAAATAAATAAATGACCTTCTAAACCTTCCACTTGATGGGGAAATGATATATATATCAATTTGGAATTTTTTAATGTACTTTAGTTGCTAAGAAATCAAAGAATTGTGATCTCCGCTTCCAGTTTAAGTGAATGGGATACCATTATTTATGGCATGTGTCAAATATAAACACCCTATCATATAATTATGTCATTCAAAAGTAATTGCCAACGATTTTTTTTGGCAAATTAGGTCAAACATGAAGGTCAAGGGGTAAAAAATCATAGCATGCTCGAGAACTTCTTGTTTCAGGTAATGCAAATACGAAAGCCCTATCTTTTCCCAACAAGAAATATACCATTTTTGAAAAGTAGGTCAACCTTCAAGGTCTAGGTCACAGGGTCAGAAAACGTAGTTTTAGAAAGGTCTTATCACAGATATTATACATATATAAAATGATAGCAATATCTTTTTTTTATCAAAAATCATAGTATATTTGGTAAGATCTTGTCGCAGGTAATATACATGTGAAATATGAAAGCCCTATCTCATTTGGTAAGATCTTGTCGCAGGTAATATACATGTGAAATATTAAAGCCTATCTCATTTGGTAAGATCTTGTCGCAGGTAATATACATGTGAAATATGAAAGCCCTATCTCATTCAAAGGTTACGACCAAGGTTAAAGTTTTTGTGATAAATTTAAACAGACAGACTTGCAGACGAATGAGATTAAATGTCCCCTTGTCCCATTGAGGACAACAATGCCAGGCTCTTTCATGGGATAGATTTGGGGGGGGGGCGTTATCAGGGGAAAATGACAGCTGAAAAAAATTATTAGCTCGCACATCCTCCTTCCCAACCCCCTACACCTTGAAAGTCATGTGCAGATAAATATAGTAACATTTTTTCTACATTGGTGAATCTCGGCCAATCACAAAGAAATAGGAATTATCAAATCATATTATATAGGACCCATATAAGAAGTGGTGTTAAATTTGCTTCCACGTCATTTAAGGATATTTTTCAAAAAAAAAAAAAAAAAAAAAAAAAAAAAACAAGAGACACAGTTATCTTCACCAACCCCGGGATAAACGCATATCGAGTATTACATCTCATTTCATATTATTGTATAATATAGTTTTGTTTAAAGTAATAATAAACACCGCACTTGGGCAAACACACAATTTATTATGGAACACAACACAAATATGATTAATAATAATAATAATGAATTACACACATAAATTCCCCAAATACATAATTATACACAACAAAAATATACATACATACATAATATAAAAATCATTAAGGTAATGAAAGTTATGAAATATACCATTATGCTAATGCTACCATATATGGAATGCAAGTAAGGTTGTGGGTGGGTGGGTTTTGAGAGATTGCGAATCTCAAGTGAAGCGTCACTTAGCTGCATCTTGTAGGCGCCATGGCTGTTTGTGCGTATGAAGGGATAACTCTAGCATAACTAAGGGGAGTAATTACCACCACAAAACTTAATTTAACAAGTTAAATTATCACTTTGTTTAAAGTAATAATAAACACCGCACTTGGGCAAACACACAATTTATTATGGAACACAACACAAATATGATTAATAATAATAATAATGAATTACACACATAAATTCCCCAGCCCAGTAGTTAAGTTGGGTATGTGGTTAAGAGAAATGGTAAAAAAAAAAAAATCATATCTATATAGAAACTTAACATAAACTGTATACGAGTATTACTTATACTAGCATGGAGTCACCAAAACGAAGCATAACTTGCAACCTCTGATCAAAATTATGATCTATATAACGAAGTACACAGTCACTGGCCCAGCCACCGATCGCTTTTATAAAGTCAAGCGGTATGCCAATTTTGTGCAACCAAGTAGCACCTCCTCTGCGAAATGAATGACCCTTAATATTTGATGGGTCATGGCCCGCAGCTATCAAAGCTGTACGCAACTTGGTTCGAAAAAGTTCGTATGTAAGAACTGATCCCACATCTGCGAGAAACAAAGGTCCGAGGGGATCGAACCCAACCGTTAGACTCAGCATGAGTTCAATAGCTTTTGCTGGACACAGAAGTTCATGTTGAATTCTTGGCAGCAATACCTCGAAGACTTTTTCACGAAATTGAATCGTCTTTGTCCAACGAAGGCGAATTATAAATCCCCAATTACATGCGAATGCGTCTAGTCGACGAAGATCACGGTCCTTGTTAAAAATTCTATTAACAACAATATTGCCTGGTCGTAATAAACCAAAAAATGACACCAGGCATGCACACCAAAACGAAGAGTCTGCAATTGAACGTAAATTTAATGTCCTCCGTATAGCTATTAACAAGTCTGGTGTAATAATGTCCACAGGTTTCTGGGCTGTTCCCAACTCACGTTTAACTCCCATAAGTTCATGATGTAACTGGTAATCATCCTGTAACGGGTCTGGATAACCAGAAAGTTTGTGAATATGCGTTAGAATATTGAGATATTGGTGGATTGTACTATATTTGAGTTTTTTGCAAGAAGCCAAGTATGCTACATACACCTGAATATTAGACGAACTAGCGGGTACCATCTGGTATCCCATTGTCTCACAAAACGTTCTATAACACTTGAAATGTGTAGCATACGTAACGGAGGTGGAATTAGCCCACGCCCTGCTTTTGAAATATTCCACTTTTGCTAGCAGACCTTGCTCTGAAGAATCTGAAATGTATAAAGGTATAAGACATGTGTCGTAAAAGCAGTTGGACTGAAAAAGTTTCTAACTGTAATGACGGAATTAAATCAAACACTAGACTAAGTTTTCCCGGTTCATGAATCCGAGAACAAGCGTCTGCCCGTGTGTTTAAACAACCAGGCAAATAAACAGCTCTAACACTGAAATTATAATAAGCACACATCCAAAACAACAATCTAAGAAAGTACATAATCACTGGGTTTCTGGAAGTGCCTTTGTTAATAAACGAAGCTGCCGACACATTATCTGTGTATATAACAAGACATTTGTCACGGAAACTGATACACCACCGAATTACTGCCAATATAATCGCTACTAGTTCTTTCACATTAATATGTTGCATAACCATAGCTGGAAAGTCTAGCATCCAGTTGGTATAAAAGAAATCACCGTTGAAATAACCTCCGGCACCTGCATCACATGTATCCGTTTGTACCGACGTAATTGGGCGAGTGTCTCGAATTTTACAAGTGCCATTAAATACTGACATAAATGAAATCCACCAATAGAGATCAGCAAAAAATTCATGTGACAATAAGATCATATGACTGGATTTAGCAACATTTGCTTTCATGTCTATAATACGGCGCATAAATGTGCGTCCTCCAGAAATAACACGGGATGCCCAATTGAGCTTACCACACAATTTTTCCAGCTGTTTACAACTTGCTCTCTTTCTTTTAGTAAATGAATGTAATAAACCAGAAAATTCACTCATTTTTTCAAATGGTAATGATAAACTCATGTGACTAGTATCAATAATTATACCCAAAAAACAAATTCTGGTAGCTGGACCATCAATCTTAGACCAGTTAACCGAAAACCCAAGTTCTCTTAAAGTTGTAATAAGTCTATCTAAGCCCTGTGAACACCTATTATAATCATTTTCTATCACCAGGAAATCATCGAGATAAGCGATCACAGTAAAACCAAAATTGTGATATAAAATTCTGCAGACGGCACTACTTAGGCGCTGAAATATTTGCGGACTTTTAGCTGCTCCAAAAGGGAGTCTGCAGTCATAAATATAGGTTGGAGCTGTATCGCCAGAAAAGGTCCATTTAAGACCTGTGAAGGGATAATTACTGGGGTGGATGGATACAGATCGGTAGGCGTTACTGAGATCGACCTTAGCCAGAAAACATCCTGGTGTAATGTGTTTAATGGCCTCGTTAAGGTCCATATAAGAGCAAGAACAATCTGAAACGTAGTCATTAAGAGCAGAGCCAACAGGCCTGCTGGCGTCATGAATAAGGCGAATCTTTGACTGTGTTTTAGGAATTGCGCCCAGTGCACTTACAATTTTAGGTTTGTATTCGGATGTCACATAATTGCCATGAACAAGCTCATAGTTAATCTGTTTTTCTACAAGCTGACGATACTGATCACAAGATTTATAATTATCCAGTTCTACAAGTTGTACAACGTGCTCAGACCCAGCATCAATGATACTAAAACCACATTTGATACCATCAAGAATATAATCACGATCAAAATCATTAACGGGCAACAAACTAGACCAATTGTCAAATTTACTATTAACAGTCACAGGACACCCGCACTGAACAGATGCCTGGTCTGAACACGAAATACTTAGTTTTTTGGCGTCGCTGGGTGTTTTGTTGCCGGGTGATCTGGTGAATAGCAAAGACTGCAGTTGTGTGCCAATTTACATTTGGCACCATCACATGCTTCTATGTTAAAGCGTCTACATATTTCACGGCCATTTGGTAAAAAAGGACCCTTGCGACGGTTTTGTGTAGGCCGTATATCGGAGCGGCTAGGCTTGGAGCCATCTTGAAACAATTTAACGGACAGGTTGTTTGGTTTTGCAATTAGCTGAAAGTCCATCAGATTACGTTGTGGGGTACCCCAAGTAAAACCCTCAGCTGTCTGAAGGTCTCTATACTCCTTGTCATATAGCAACACACTACCTTTTACATGCCGTGAAAAAAATCTAAAAATACCCTGTACATATTTCAAATAGTCAATTATGCCTTTACTGTCAAGTTCATGATTTTCAACCATTGTTAGAAGGATTGCTATACTCCCGTAACCCCATTGTTCAACTGATAAATTATGCACTTCCACCCGAGACTTTTTAGAAAATTTAATCCCATCGGTGCCAATTGACAGAACCTCGCTTCGTTCAAAACCCAATTCCGGTTCCTCCCATATAAAGTCTTTAATTTGCCGAGCTTTCTTCGTTACTCTACTCTTATTTTCAGTTAAAAACTTAAACATGAAATTGTCATCCAAATTTTCCGAGCTTATTTGATCACATGCATCTATGAACTTACATGGCATTGGACCTTGAACTGGCTCACTTTGAACTACGCGTTCATTTTCTCGACGTTCCTCGGTAATTTTACTGACATTAGACACACCTTGATAAGAAGCAATTCTGTCTCTGGTTTTTTGAATTTCTGTATAAAGTGCAAGTTTCTTCTCTTCAAGTTGCAACTCTGCCAATTCGCGTTCAAGATCATCCACACCCTTCGTAGCAGGAATATGAACTTTATCACTAATGTCATTAAATGTTCGTGGAAGCCTCGGGGTGACATTTCTAGAGGCCGAAGTGCTATTCGCAAGACGAAGACCACCATTTGGTCCGCTGTCTATGTGCACCGTACTGTCATTTTGTCCCCTGTCTATGTGTACCGTACTGTCCTCTTCTGGCAAAGGGTTTGGGGAACCTCCGGTAGCCATACAATTACTGTCTCGTATGTAATGTTTATATCGAGTGGTTAAAGTCCTATCACTTTCAGATCGTAAATTATAAGAATGAGACATCAACTTGGTCAATGTGACCGCGTGTACACTGGCGGGAAATGGTCTTCATTAGATTTATAAATAATACAGACCGTCAAAATCACAATACTACCCAACAGAGTCACTGCTTATATACAAAACTGTTCCCGGAATACACCGAACCACTCAGTATAACCATAAAACCATAGTTTTTTGAGAGATTGCGAATCTCAAGTGAAGCGTCACTTAGCTGCATCTTGTAGGCGCCATGGCTGTTTGTGCGTATGAAGGGATAACTCTAGCATAACTAAGGGGAGTAATTACCACCACAAAACTTAATTTAACAAGTTAAATTATCACGAAAAAGTAGGGGGTCATATTTCTATGGGGGTCATTTTTCAACGTGTGTGGTGTCGTAGAATAAACGGTCTGGAAGGGTTTTCTACAGTCGAAAAATGACCCCACTTGTCGTAGAATAATGAGTGGGGGGGTCAAATTTCTACGTAGAAATTTGACCCCCCGGTCATTATTCTATGGGGGTCACTTTTCGTCGTTACACCGTCACGATTACCCGGGTACCTGATATACGGGTTGGTTAGATGCTGTAACCGATTACAAAATCATTAACCGGGTAACCGACGATATATAGATAAATGTTTATAGATACCGCTTATTAATATCTAATAAGAATCCCATCACTAATCGACATATAATAGCAAGTCCCAGGAGATTGGGAAATTCAAGAGAGTTCGTATAAGGGGAAACAACTGTGTCGATCAAACTGTACAACAAATTGTACACGTCTCAGAATTCTGTTTTTAAGCAAGATTCAGAAAAATTGGCATCTAGACAGTATAAGTGCTCAATAAAATAGAATACATATGGCAATATTGTTCATTTAAATATTTATGGTATATTTTTAATAATTTTTCAAAGTTTTCAAATCAAGCTATAAACATCAATCTCAATCAACGAAGTTCAACGTTATGAAATTATTATTCACAATACTCAATGGTATTTTTCCAGTATTCTTATTTCTATGAGTTCACTCGCGCAAACGATGGCAGGGGGAACTATGCAATAAGAACCGCTATGTATTGTTTTTAACAATGGCTGCCAGTTAACTTACAAGAAGCAACACGTACGCAGTTTTATAGTCTGTATCAGATACCTTGAGTTGTCATTCAATTTAGTATTTACTGTATACAGTTTGCTAATTTAAAACAGGCTATAGGCGGGACTATTTTTAGGGATATCCATACACGTTGGTAATTTAGAGTGATTTCCCTTGAATCATTCCTATTTTTCATTTCCGGTTTGGAAAACTACGAAATTTTTGAGAGCCGTTTATTAACAACATAATGATTTTTTCACAAATTTTTTTTTAGTAGAAACATAGAGAGATGATACTGAATAACTTTGACTAGTTAAATTTTCAAGACAGCTATTTTGAAAAACTAGTGGGACATGCTACATATAACAGATACAAAAACCACGTGTAATGCCGTGATCTTGTTGTTGGTAACCCGAAAAACTATTGTTATCAATCTAGTCAGCTCTTGTATATAGAATTCAGGGGAGGTTATTAACTATATGTGTTGTATACTCTAGTAGAAACGATGTGAACGAGTGAAGCCACTAGAAATCAATTAACTTGTAAGGTATTAGGTAATTACCTGTGAACAGGTGAATAGGGAAGTTCAGTGAATCATGACACTGTCCTGAGTAATTTTAATTGTTAGCAAGCCGGCATTAAAGAGTTTTTTATCAGATTTTGTCTTACTATTATGGGGGAAAAAGCCGATTCGAATATTTTTCAATCTACTGTTTCAAGTTTGAATCGGCGTTTTTTTTTCTAAAAATCAGCGTTTGTGAAGGCCTGGTCAGAAACATCTGTCATACAGTTGAGTGTGAAATGAATACAATCTGTTGGGTTTTATTTTTAAACATTAAAATTTCGAAATGAAAGCCCGCGAACAAACATATGTGGAATACGAAAGTAAAACTGAAACAGAATGGTAAACATATAGATTTAATTTTATGGTGAGTTTTTTTTTATAATTTATAAACGTTTGTTCAATCCATTTATGAATAGTATTATTGTATTTCGCATCACATATTCCAAATATCGGTTAACCGTTACGGTTCGGGTAATGCATGTCGGGTACCCGGTTACGAAAATTACTAACCGTGACAGCCCTAGTTCAAATAGAACAATTTTGTAATTAAAAACAAAAACAATTAAATTACCATAGCCATGGCTTTGATGCAACTCTATTGCTGGATCTTCTTTTGTCAGCTTTGGAAATTCACTACCATCTGGCAAGAGATAAAATTTTAAACGTACTACTGATGGCCTTGGTCCTGGTTTTTTCTTTGTTTTATTTTTCTTCCTAACTGGCTGTCTTTGATAACTTCTTAGTGTGTCTATATTGCTTACAACAAGGAGAGCTTGCTGTAGCACCTGTGCATAATTATCTCTATCATCTATGACAAAGTCATTATCTGAGTTTTCTAAAAAAAAAAAAAAAAAAAAGAAAAAGAACTTTTTTTAAATATGGTAACCACTATCCTTTTCTAATTGCAAAGGAAAAATACATATATATGCATTTAGAATCAAATCTCTACAAAGCACTTGCATAGTCCTGAAAATTCATGCAATGTACATCTTCCATTCATTAGTTGGATACTAGCACTTCTATAAGCACCCTGATTACCACCCCAGGATCTTCCATACTAAATTTGGTATGAATTGGCCCAATAATTCCAAAAACTGGATTAAAAAATTTCAGGCTAAAATGCAACTCAATTGCACATTACATAAATATTGCTCAAATAGAAAAACATGTTACATAATTCATCGGCACCATTCAGAAATCCTGTACCTGCATTTTATCAACTTTTCAGGATAGACAAAAAAATTTTTTTCTTTTGTTAGATCTGCTCTCAAAATGCGTTTTTTGACATGATAAACTATTGTTTCTTCATTTATAAGTATCTTTATTTATATTTGATGGATATTTTGTAAATCTATATAAATGCAGTTAGGGGATTTTTTGTCGTAGGTTGTTGTGTAGATAAGGTATTTTTGAATAGTTATTACAGAATTTTACTTGAATTGCATCAAAACATACAAACAATAGAGATCAATGCATATCAATTTTAAAATTGAAAGCACTTAATTTTGTGAAAAAACTCAATTTCACCTTATTGTTATCATTTTCTGGCTTTTCTAAATCAAAATAAGCATTGCAAGACATTTGAACAAAAAGAAAACCACTAAAACAAAACACAATGCAACAAGTGGTTAGACATTTTCAATATAAGAAAAACTCAATATTATATATTTATTGTAACTAAGAGAAATGATAAGAGTGATCTCAAACAAATATGATTAAGACAATTTAATATTAACCTGGTGATATCCCCAGTAAAAATAAAGAATATTCAAATACAGTTGACTCTCGTTAATTTCGAAAATTGAAGGGGTCAGATGAAAAATTTGGATTTATCCAAATTTCGAATTAACCATTTTGATCACTGAGGATGAAAAACGGGAGATAACTCTAATGGTAAAGCGCTCATCTATTGACGTCAAGTATATGCTGAACATAAAGTATTATAACAACACTTACAACTGACATTGAAAATTTAAGAGTAAGTTTAAATTAAACATTAAAAATTGAAAATTAAAAATTTTCTGTTAATGTAAAACTCAACAAACAAAAGTTTTTTTAACAATAAAATAAGTATATCGGAAACTTCATCGGAAACTACAAGGTTCCACTGAAATTTGTTAAACATTTACTATGGCGAAGCCCAGTTTAAGTTTCTTTTATTCATAATCATAATTTCTTCATCTGTAATCCTTAGCATCCGACTTTTGTGATAGTAGCAGACAACTTTTTAATTTAAACCAATGACATTTTTCTTTTTACTGGCAGACAGTTTACTGTGACCTGACAGGAAGAGAAAATCGTGAAAATAGCATGGGATAGCGACATCCTTTTTTCATGAGTGTTTTGAGTCGGAAATGAATCTTCAAAGTAAACCATCACTCTGTTACTATAAACATTTCTTAAACAAGAGACGGATAAATTATTTCAGGTATTTCTCAATATTTTTAAGATAAAACATTTTTTGTGTACATGCAGATGTTTTTTATTTTCTCACTTAGTTTGAACTTGTTAATGTATAAACAATCCAAACTACGATAAAAAAGGAAGGTATATTTTGATTTAAACGTTGGAATTTTCATTATATTTTATTTACACCATTTTTGCTTGATTTCCAAAACATTGCTATTATCTTGATTCCTGCATACTTGAAATAATTTTTTTTGCTTACAAATCGAAGTAAGGCATCATTCAAAACAAGGCCAATAGGGCCTGTATCGCTCACCTGGTACACCCTATTTTGTTCTTTGCTAAAAATAGACCTTATTTGCATATTACGTAATTATTGCAAAAACAAGAGGCCCATGGGCCTTAACGCTCACCTGAAGATATGTCTAAAATTGTTTGCAAAGTGCAATAGACAATATACGAAGTACAGAAACTTGAAAAGTTTTCTCAAATTAAGAACTTCTAAAAAACTTAATCAAAAATATATCCACTCACATTTTATTTATAAGTAGCTTATATAATATATATGAAGGAACTGTAGTGCAATGAAAAATTTCAAAATCATTAATCAATTTCAGTATACTTATGCAGCTATGTCCTTGACCTTTGAACATATGTGACCTTGAACCATATATGATTGTTGTCGCAATACCTACATTATTCTAATATACATGCCTATGCATGAAATTGATAGCTTTCAAGATACTTAATAATTTTAGTATTCCTATGTTGATATGACCTTGACCTTTGAATATATAACCTTGAACCATATATCAAAATGATCGTTGTCGTTATACCTACAATATTCTAATATACATGGCTATACAAAAAGTTATTAGTTTTCAAGATAATTAGCAATTTAAGCCTTCCTATGCTGATATGACCTTGACCTTTGAACATATGACCTTGAACCATATATCAAAATGAATGTCATATCAATACATACAATATTCTAATGCCTATACAAAAAGTTAATAGATTTCAAGATATAGTGACAAATGTAGAATTTTTAGCAACTTCCCCACTAAGTTCCTTGTCATTTCACCATTTTGAGCCCCATGGCTACCATTTGCTCAAATCTACAACTAGATGACCTAAGAATGTTATAAATGAGATAACTAAGGTATATCTCTTGTACATTCAGAGAAGATTTTTTAAGTTTTTCACTTTTTCCCCCCTTATGGGGCCCCAGGGAGACATAAGTCCTTTATTTGTGCAAATCTGAAAGGGCTTCACCCATGCATTAACTTTGGCCCAGTGGTTTTGGAGGAGAAGATTAAAATGTAAAAAGTTTACTCATGAAGACATTATGCACAACGGACGGAGATGAATAGCAATAGCTCATCTGAGCTTTCAGCTCAGGTGAGCTTAAAATATATAAATACTACACAAAATTTCTTTAGACAGGAAAAATCCTTACACACTTCAGTCTTAAAAAATCTTAAATTTCTGAGGAACTTTGTCTACGAAATAAACAAAAAAATATGGTTCCATCACACTCTTGTTCTATAACAAATACGTATCAGATTACTGCCATTACATAATTGTTTGTCATATATACAAAGTTCCATATTTAAACAAAATCCTTCCAAAATATCAAAAATTCATGTTAAATTTACTGACCTAATTGGGAAAAATAACCTGAAAGTTTCTTTAATTCTGTGCATATAACAATGTTATCAACAAGATAATAAATCCCGTATGTCCAAAATACCCCTTATGCACCTTTCCAGTTTACCATATATGATATGTTGTCATGATTAGAATATTCATGATGATCATCCCTTGAAAAATCCGAACAACAATAACACCCAATTATTAAGTTATGGCTTTTTCCTACATTTTTCTAATTTATAAAAAAATCAACTTTTTAGACTTAATATATTGCATCTCTGCACATCACTTTCTTTTAAATTCAACACCACATATTAAGGAAATGTAATTTGCATATTGTTCATTTGACTTTGTTAACCTTAAAATACCTTGATGTAGGCCCAATTGTTCATTGAAGTCATTAAATTTCAACTTTTTTTTCCAAAGTCTGCTCTATGTACAGAAGAATCCAGAGAAGATTTTTTAATTCAAAAATAGAATTTGGTTAGGTCAATGTTTTTTTATTTTATCTTACTGTTATTTTTATGAGAAAAGTTTCAAATAAAAGAAATATTTGAAAAACCATGTGACAAACTATTATGGACCATACTAGACTAACTGTTACTAACATTTTGTGAACCAAGATTAAAAGAATCAATCAGTACTTGTTGTGCCAGATAGGGAAATCTCAACCAGAGTTCTAATATATCTGGTCCAGAACGAGGCTTGCCGAGTTCTGGGCCAGATATATTAGAACGATTCTATTAAAAATCAAAATTCAACATATGATAGGAAGTGGCATGTGAATACAAGACAGGAAAAAAGTGTGACGTCATAATTCATGTTAACATTACGTCATATATAATTAGTGTAATATAAAATAAACTTGTTATTGATTAAAAAAGATTTTAAAATTACATCTTAAATTAAAACTGTATTATTACATGTTCCATTTATTTGTTTATGCAAAGGTATGTCGGATTCTTGGGTTTAAACAGGTTCTCAAAGTATCGATACACCTCTGATTTCATTGATAAATCTTCGCGGGAAAAAGAGCGTGTAACCTATCTTGTACAGGGGGTGCAAGATGGAAATATCTAGCACCGCTCTTTATATGGAAATTTCTATCTGGGGTGCAAAAAAGTTTATCAATGATACAATATTTTTCACACTTAGTGAAATGTATGTACAAATCACATGAAACATACTCAGGTCTTCAATTGGTCTTTTTATATGGTTTTAGAAAAAAAAATATTAGGTAAACTTTGGAAAATATCTATGGATATTAAAGGGATATTTTTTCTCTTCTTGTTTCTTTTAAACTGAAATACTGTACTTATTTGATATACTTATAGGAACATCATACCACCTCTTAATGTGTGTAAAGTTCTAACAATGCTGATAATAATTTAACATTGACAGCATAATTTTAAATATGTCAAACATAATTTGATAAAATAATTACCGACAATAATTTCATGATCAAAACATATTTTAAACAAAGATGAACTATGTCATTTCTTAACAAAAAGAAAAAAAGTTTTTATCAACATTATCGAAAAAAGTTTTGATTTATTGAATACATCATGAAAAGTAATAAATATAAAAACAAGAGGCCCAAGATGGTCCTAATTTGCATTTAAATGTAACTGGTATGTCTTGATAATACCTGGTTAAGTCATAACATGTTGCCTCAATAGAAGTTGTTTCAGATAACATTATTTTTATTGTTTTGGTTTTTAGCTATATAGGTCACTGTGACCTACTTTTGGTAGCCAAAGTGACCAGAAACACAAATGAGAATGGCAATGGTTTAAAGGTGCTATTGACTAATATGAATGAAATGTGACCAGTAGTGTCTGAGAAGAAGTCTTTTGATGGATGTATGAATTGGCAGAGTTTCTATCCATAACAAAAGCTCACATGAGCAATTTTCAGATCTGGATTTAAGACTTTACAGATTTGACACATTAATTAAAATATTTTTTTAAAAAAATTGTAAAATTCAACTGCAAATTATTTTTAAAAAATTTTTCAATTAATTTAAATAATGTCACATAACAATGATTTTGTAAAACAAAAAACCCAAAAAAAAAAAAAAAAAAAAAAAAAAAAAAAAAAAAAAAAAAAAAAAAATTCAAGGTTTTTTCTAAATCTACATATCAGTATCACATGTATTTCAAAAATAATAATTCACTAAAAAGTAAAAATCCAGTAACATCTCTTCCATGCACCATTGTAAGTCATAAAATTCAGAAATTAATAATAAAATAAAAAAATAAAAAAAAATTAAAACTAAAGATTGTAACTGGGATACCAGTTACGTATGATTCCCCACCATCCATAATCTATATATTGTCTAAAATATACACCTGTTGATGGACTGATCTCGAGATGGATCGATAGTATCCATTACTAGTAATCAAAAGCTGACTAAGAGAAAGGGCGGAAGACAAGTAAATTTAAAGTTAACATCGAATTGTACAATTATAATTCGAGTAGTATTCATTTTAATATATATTTTCATTCCCTCATACCCCATTGTTGCAACAACGTTTTTTGTTAAAAGAAACCAATTGATCACGGGAGTCCAAATCTGCATGTTTAAATTTATAATTCAAAATGTATGTAAATTTTACAAGTTCAATAGATCAGAATCATGCATTCTGTCTTCTAACATAGGCCCTATCTATTAATTTGGCAATTACAATTAGCTGGTGTATTTTGATTGGACAAGTATTCAACTTTGATTGATAGCAAATCTTTTTCACCAACTGTGAGGTGTCTAACCAACAAATTTGATTGATGTGTGTCATGTCTGTGAAGTAGCCATAACCTACATATTTAATTTAATGGATAATTGACAAAGAGATCAAAGCAATTATACATATCAAAACATGTAATAATGCTATTGAATTTGTTTACAATTCTTTGAATAGGAATTTAATCCTGTAAAATTGAAAGAAATGAAATCAAGTATGCCATAAGATAGTGTTTCTTGACTGAGGGTGGGTGTTAAGAATTCTGGCTTCCCACCCCTACCCTCTCTTGAAAAGGATTTCCTGGAGGTTTTTATCACTCTTTTCAAAAGTCCATAATGAACAAAAAAATATACAGATGAGTGGAAGGGATTTTAACTATTTAAAAGCTATACATGTACATAGCACCACCCACAGTGGGAAATGACCTTAGATGCCCTTATTAATATCAATCTATTCAACTTTTCATAAGGAACCAGAAAATACATAAATTAGGGGTGGGGATTTCAATAGTTTAAAATTAACTTAGCACCACCCAGCCCTACCCTTCAGTGGGAAAGGACCTTAGGTGTCTTTGATTAGTGTCATTCTTTTCATTTTATCATTAGGAACCAGAACATATATACTTTAGGGGTGGGGATCTCAACAGTTTAAAAGTTATGACAAAGCCCTATATATGGTTTTATAGCACACCGCAAAGTGTTTAAGGAAAAATTGGTGATTTTTGTTTTTAAGACCCCATCTTCCTGTCCCTCCCCCAATAAATACCCATGGATGTAAAAACTTTAATGGTGCAGGAACCTATCCTAAAATTTTGAACGAGATTGAATGATGCGTTTAACTTGTTTGGCAGTGCTGATAAAAATTTGATATATTTTAAACAATTTAATACATAGTAACTGAGAATTTATTAAGAACAAATTCTGTATGTGAGAAAGAGGTTAGTCACTTAATTAACATGTAGTTCATTAACATTCAATCATTTTTGTGTAGTGCTTAACTTTATACATTCATTCAGATTACCCATTTTTATGGGGCACTCATATATCTGAGAAACTGAATAAGAAAGAAGATTCTGTAAGAGTTATCTCTCTTTGTACGTATTGGACAGAAAGATGTTTGGTATTAAATTACGCAATTTACACGCACCGACCGCTGAGCCATCGAGATAGAAAAAAATTTAATCATTTATCCATATCTACCAAGATAGCAGATTGTTAGTACCAAATTTCATCGAAACCCATCATACCGTTTCCGAGTTCCGCACCGGACAATTTTAAGGGGGAAAAAAAATAATAAGTGGGTGGGGAATCATAAAAAAGTGGCCTCACTGGGATTTGAACCCTCGACCCTTGGGTTGCTAGAATTGGAAAAGAAAAAGGCTGAAAAAAAGCGACTTGTATTTTACAGAATTTCATGAAAATTGTTAAACATATGTTTCTTCACATAAGAAAATGATGTTTGGAAAAAGAATTCACCTAAATTTATTAATATTGTAATTTTGGTAAAAAAGTACTATTTACAATGTATAAAAAATAAACGCAAAAACACATAACCTAATTTTTCAGAAAATTGTTGGAATTCACAAACTTGGTTTATAAGATGCTTTAGATGCCAAATATCACATCAGATTTTATCTCAGTGAAATGGTTTTGGAGAAGGGAATTTTTTTAAGTTTTCAACTATTTAGGTCAATGTAGCTATGGCAACCTAAAAAGTAAAAAATCATAAAATTTCTTCCATGCACCATTGTAAGTCATAAAAATTCAGAAAATTAAAAAAAAAAAAAAAAAAAAAAAAAAAAAAAGTGGCTACACTGAGATTTGAACCCTCGAACCCTCGACCCTTGGGTTGCAGTATCACATGTATTTAAAAAAAAAATCATTCATAAAAAGTAAAAATTTATAAAATCTCTTCCATGCAGCATTGTAAGTCAACAAATTCAGAAAATAAAAAAAAATTAAAAAAAAAAAAAAAAAAAGTGGCCCCAGGTGGATTTGAACCCTTGACCTTTGGGTTGCTAAAATTGAAAATGAAAAAGGCTGAAAAAAGCGACTTGTATTTTACAGAATTTCATAAAAATTGTCAAACATATGTTTCTTCACATAAGAAAATGATGTTTGGAAAAAGAGTTCACCTAAATTTATTCATTATTGTAATTTTTGTATAAAAGTACTATTTACAATATACAAAAAATAAACGCAAAAACAGGTAACCTAATTTTTCACAAAAATTATTAAAATTCACAAACTTGGTATATATGATGCCGTAGATGCCAAATATCACATCAGATTTGATCTCAATGAAGTGGTTTTGGAGAAGATGTTTTTTAGGTTTTTAACTTTGTAGGTCATTGTGACCCACATTTGGTAGCTATGGCAACCAAAAACACAATCTGAAAGGCAATGTTCTATAGATGCTTTTGACCAAGTTTAAACAAAATGTGACCAGAATTTCTGAGAAGTCAGTTGAAGCAATTGTTGACGGACGGACGGACGGACGACAGACGACGGAGGGTCTGCCTCTATTGATACCAATAGCTCACATGAGCACTTTGTGCTCAGGTGAGTTAAAAATGGAATTTTTATAGCTAGTACACATCAGCAATAGCAATTATAATTCTCAAAGAAACTATAATATTAATAATAATAAAAATAATAATAATAAAATTATTAAACAGATTGTTTAAAAATTAAGCTAATTTGAGATATATGAATAACTTAACATTTAAGAAGAATGTGGATTAAACCAGATTTGGCTCACACATAATTTTTACAGTGTCAATTGGTTAAAATGCCATGTCAAACAAACTTTATATGATCAATTTTTACAAAAATGGTAGTGATTCACAAAACTTCCCACAATTTATTAATTAATGGTATAAATTATATAAAAATACTTTAGATTTAGAGTCATACTTGTTAAATTTAACATGTAGAAACGCAAAACTGTTTTGTAGATTTAGATTGAAAAATGTAAAAACTTCCTATTAATGTTGTTAGATATAATAATGTTCCTAGAAATGAAAGAAAATTTTTACTTTGTGATTCAAACAAAATAGGTGACAGGTTTCATTATATTTTTAATTGTACTTCATTTGTTTCTGAAAGTCGATTATTAATTCCAAACGATTTCAGGGTCCAAACATTTTTTCCTATCAAAAACTTTTAATCTCAAAGATACTTTTTTACTGTCAAGACTTTCTAAATTTATATATCTGCAATTGTAAACAGGGTCACTCCTCCAGGTATGTAAATTATCCACTACAATACGTTATTTATTTATGATTTGTATATAAATATTGTCTCTATACATTATTGTAAATATGTTTATGAGATTAATAAAGAATTTAAATTTAGAAACAAGTCCAAAAATGTTTTTTGTATAATTAATGTATTCATTGAAGAATATGAACAAAATTAATTATTTTGGATATATTTAATAGAAAAATTAAAAAATTAAACTTCTAAATAAAAGTATAAGAAAAACAAATTAAACATCTGGACAGCTGGTACATCTTATGATCAATATATAGAACATATTGTTTGTAAAATTTGAACTAAAATTGATATTTGAGCTATTTTTCATTGAAAAATATATTAAATATTTCAAAAATACAGATGGTATCCAAGAAATTGAACAATGATCCTTCTCATAATTATTGAATTGAGTAATTCTTAAATAAGTTTAATACACCTACCTTGTGCCATGATTACTTCTTTGACTGCACACAGTGAATACTGAAACTTAATTGATCACTTTCATGTAAATACATGACATCTTCAGTATTTAGAGTAAATATCACTGATAATGAAATGTACATTTTATACAATATACAAAGTAAAATAATATAGGTAATTAAAAGTGTGAATATGGAAGTCTTTACAGGGGGATGAAGAATCAAGTTGGTGCCAACCTGTCTCCTGTCTGTAAATGTACAATCTTTAACAATACACACACACACACACACACACACACATATATATATATGGGTAACAATACATGTAATATACAAAGGAAAACAATTCATGTATTGTGCTGTTTGTGTAAAACATAATAAATGTGTGAAAAAGAATGCATTTACAGGAGTCTGAAAAGCCCAATCGGTGCCATACATCCGTCTGTAATGGATTACAGTGACAGTGACAATACATTTACATTTTCTGCCATATCTGTATTCATATATTTCAAAGTTCCTGCAATCATATTGTCAATGTCAGATAATACAATGACAATCAGTACTGGGTTACTGGAAAGTAATCAATGCAAAAAAATCTGAGAAGAAACATTATTATATTAGAATAAAAATGTTAGATATAAGTAATCTTAAAATATAACTAAAAACATGTACAAATGGCTACTTTCACGATTAAGTTTCCACTTAACGATGAAAATGGGGACCATCAATAAATGTCATCAATATAAAAATATTTTTAGCATAAGGTTTTAAATACCACCTAACAATATTTAGCAATTTTCTAGAATTTTGTAAGTGTCTAATCAAAAATATGTGCAGTTAGTACACAGACCTTAATCTCAATTCCATAAGCATGCACTTAATTTTACAATAAATATATATAGAGAGGATATTTAACAGTGGGGTGTGAATATGAAATTTATTTTGTCAAGGAAATCAATATAAATATCTAGGACCTCAGAGTTTATAGGTATTTCATTGCTGTTAAAATACATGTCTTATCAGTTAAATGTTAATCAATGATCATGATTGGATTGTAACATAATGGTAATGGAATGACTATTCCAGTATAATAGTCAAAACAAGTAACTATGTTTAACTGAATTAAATGAGTTATCTGCCAAAATTTATTATTTTATAGCTTTTAATTTCTGTATTTTATATGTATTTGATTTATCTGTGATATGAAAAGGGAAACTATCTCTGCTGATTGTGATGACGTTGTCACTTTTGGACACAGAATTATTAATTTATAATATCTTCCTTTTCTTATTAATACTTTTATTTTTTTAATTAGAAAAAAAAATCATAAAATTGGACACAATATTAGTACATCAATTCTTGTGTAAACAAGAAAAAGAAGGTATAATTATATCTCAACAAATACTGGTGATTACCCATTATAGAAAACAAAGCAAGTATAATATATTTGACATTACTCATAAAATGCTGAAGCCATAAAATTCTTTGTAAAAAAAACTGGCAAGTGTGTCGATCCACTCCAACCCTAGCACTAGGGGTGCGGGAGGGGGGGAGGTGTGTGATCATGTAAAGTATTAAGTTCAGTGGATTAGGATCCCCTGTCAGTAGAATTTTTTTCATTAAGTTCAATAATATGTGCCTCTCCATTCACTGTTGATATTTTCCAACAATTTTTTTTATATTACAATAAATAGTTTTATAGAATTACTCCAATTATTTTCCCTCTTTTAGATGCGCCTAACTCTATGTATAAAAAATTGTATGACAATAAATAGTTTTAGAGAATTACTCCGATCTTTTTTCCCTCTTTCAGATGTGACTAACTCTATGTACCGGTATAATTTAACTACTTTAACAGAGAAAAAATTAACAAATATTGTATTTATAGTGAAAATTTTAACAAATAATATATGTGGAAAATAACAAACTTGAAAATCTTCAATTTTAGACTGTATAGAGTCACAACTCTCAATAACATATGACAAACTTAGTTTAATAATATGTTTACATCATGTATCTCCTATAGATCACTGTTGATACTGTCCACCTAGATTTCATAACTTTTGAAATAATAGTTCTGGAGATTTTTTTCCTAGGGAATACCTCAAAAGGGCCATATCTCTAGGAAAATTGGCACATCAACTCAGATTATTAGCTTCTTAATGATGACCCCCCCCACCCCAAAAAAAAGGCTAGTCATCAGCAAAACTTGTCAATTATTTTACAAGTTTGCAGGCAGCATTAATTTGATATAATTTAAAACCTTTCTTCTAAATGAAGGTGAATTAAGACTTTAATGTCAATGAATTGCCCAATTATTACTTAAAATATTCTAAACTTTAAATGAAATCTATTGAATTATCCTCTTCCATGAAATACATAAGTTGGAGGTCTGTGGGTTTGAACCCCTAAAGGGTCTGACTCAAGACTTGAAAGTGGGTAGTGACTGTTCTTTCGCCAAGCACTCGGCATTACGAAATGAAAGTCACGGTTCTTTCGGATGGGAACTTAAAATAAATGAGGTCCCGTGTCATGGCTGGTGTGGCACAATAAAGAACCCTGCTGTATAATGCCATCAGCGCAACGCACAGGCAAAATTTCTGCACTTTCACCTATAGCTGGCGACGTCTCAGTATAAGTGAAATATTCTTGACTGGGACGTTAAACACCATTACTCAACTCAACTCAACTCATCCATGAAATTATTTTTTTCTGGTGCCGAATTGACTGAAATTTGTGCCGAAATGACTTTTTTTACTGGCAACTGATTGACTTGGTACCAAATGACTTGGTAACCCTTGTAAATAATAACAAGAGGCCCATGGGCCTTAACACTCACCTGAGGATATGTCCAAACTTGTTTGCAAAGTGCAATAGACAATACATTAAGTACAGAAACATTATAAGTTTTCTCAAGTTAAGAACTGCCACAAAACTTAATCGGAAATATCCTGTCACATTCCATTTATAAGTAGTTAATATGTATGAAGTAACTGTAGTCCAATGAATAATTTCCAAATCATTCACCAATTTCAGTATACGTATGCAGCTATGTCCTTGACCTTTAAACATATGACCTTGAACCATATATCAAAATGTTCATTATATCCATACATACAATATTCTAATATTCATGCCTATGCAAAAAGTTAATAGTTTTGCAAGATAATTAGCAATTTGTCTTCTTTTGCAGCTATGACCTTGACCTTTAAACAAATGACCTTGAACCATATATAAAAATAATTGTCATGTCAATACTGACAATATTCTAATATACATGCCTCTACAAAAAGTCAATAGTTTTAAAGATAATTAGCAATTTGTCTTCTTATGCAGCTGTGCCCTGGACCTGGACCACAGATAACCTTGAACCATATATTAAAATGATCATTGTATCAATACCTACAATATTCTATTTTACATGCCTATACAAAAAGTTAATAGATTTCAAGATATAGTGACAAATACAGGATTTTTAGCAATTTCCCCACTTAGTACCTTGCCACTTCTACATTTTGAGCCTCATGGCTACAATTTGTGCAAATCTACAACTAGATGACCTAAGAATGTTATAAATGAAATAACTAAGGTAGATCTCTTGTACATTGAGAGGAGAAGATTTTTTAAGTTTTTCATTATTGCCCCCCTTATGGGGCCCCAAGGAGACATCTCCTTCATTTGTGCAAATCTGAAAGGGTTTCACCAAGGCATGATGGTTACCAAGTTTCATTAATTTTGGCCAAGTGGTTTTTGAGGAGAAGATTAAAATGTTAAAAGTTTATGCACGATGGACAATGCATGACGGATGAAGATGGATAGCAATAGCTCATCTGAAGCTATTAGCTTAGGTGAGCTTATAACAATTAAAAATTTCCCTTCCCTCTATGCTGTAAACTGAAACCTGTTCACCCCTTCATGATGCAAGCACTCTACCATTTTGCCTAAAAGTAACCAGATATATGCAAGACAGTTGTAACGTCTCTTAACCTGTACATCCATGTAGCTATAATCCTATAATGCTGTAATATATGTCGTTGATATATTGTACAAGATGGTTGCATTACACTATGGTACTGTAGCGGGGCTGAGCTAGTCTTGGTGTTGGTGTTATATATAGTAGGTTTAACAGAGTGATTTACTGCCAGACTTTCTGGTTGGGATCTTTTAGCCTTGTGGTAGAACACTTGCTTATCACCCAGAAGGGCTTGGTTTGATCCTCAGCTGGGGCACTTGGTGAGAATGTTTTTTTCTTCAGGTTTTCCTCCTACTTGTTATAGTATCATATTGATCAAACTAGATGGTACGAAGTTGACATGGCATGGTACAAAATGGATTTTGATATGGTACAAAATGGTCATGGTAAAAAATGACAATTACTTCACAAAGATATGCATAATTTGCATGTCACTGAGTTAAAGCTGCATTAAGTTTTCGGGATTGATTTTCGGGTCACTCGACCAAGGTCAAGGTCACTGTGACTATAAATAGAAAATCAGTTTCCAGTCATTTAAAAGGTAACTGTTCAGGATTTTTGTCCTAAAGGGAGACAAACAAACAATATACCATAGATCCAATTTCCCTCTTTGCCTTTTATGCTAGGACTGTCCATTTTTCCCCCTCATATATCATTACAGTTACAGAAGTCTATTTCATTTGAAAGCAGGGGACATAAATTCTAGGAATTTGCTTGTTACCTCTTGGTCTGGATGAAGGATGATTTGGTGTCACTAGATTAAAAAATGTATTTACCTCATCTACTTCAGTACTTGTGTTAAGATTCTATATACTTGGATCATACCTGTCTTCTATTAAGTTCTGATGTAAGTAACCTAAGTTTAAGTAAATATTGCCCATACTGTTATAGCACATTCCAAATATGGCCTTACTAGTGACTTGTATGGAAATTAAAAAGTATCTAGATCCACGTAGCTGAAATTCCTAAATATAAGACATATTTTTATTGGCTATTTTGACAGCCTTGTTACATTGGTCACTGACAAATTCATGTCAAATTAGCCCAAATTGCCCTGTTCAAAACATCCTCACTTTTTTGCAATATCACCCCCATCGTCAAAATCGTTCTCTGAAAATTTGCCCCTAAAATTTGAAAAATCACCCTTTTTTTGAATGACCATATTGAGAATTCAAAAATTCTGAAAATTTAAGTGATTGTGGGTTTGTTTTTAGCAGTATGTAGGCATGGTGAAGATTGGTTTGTTTTAAAGGTTTTTAACGATTCAACCTATAAATATTTAAACATTATCTTTGATAAACAGTACACATACTCTTTTTACTGTACCCACTGTAATGATTTTATAATATTCTGACAAAAGACCTAATTAATTCTATAACTTGTTAACCGAAGATGGTAATCACAACACATCTGAGCTCTCTAAGGCATAAAATATTTTCGTTTTAGTCATTACATTTGTATGAAAGTATCTCATTGTAAGATATACTCTTGGAATCTTAAAAAAAAAAGAGATATCTTTGTCATTCCGAAAGGAGGCAACATTTAAAAAAAAATTGGTGAGAATTTTTAGGACGCGATTTTGACAACGGGGCGTAATTGCAAACCACAGGCACTTGTTTCTGTCAGTAATGAGGTAAGTCATGACCAATATTACCTAATTGGTCATGACTTACCTCATTACTGACAGAAACAAGTGCCTGTGGAAAATACGCTGTCATTAATTATAACGCACTGTCTCAGACACCGACAACTAGGATCCGTGCAGAGCTTACAATTAAGAAAATACTCCGTCAGTCTTCACATTTTGATACCTGAGAAGGACAAATAGATTTATCAACTCCATGACAATATTTCGGATACTTGTCATTAGTTTTAACATCATCAACACTCCAGTTATGTTGATTAAGGACATCCATGTACGTCTGCTTTTATGTTAACAACGCACCATTATGTAAAAACGATTCTGATTGGCTATCAGCTATCTGTGGGATCGCAGAAAGTTTTAACTCTTGATAGCTAATGCAAAATGGGGTTTTAAGTTTTTAATTCATAAAAAACCTCGACTTTCAATGAATTACTAATAAGTAACTCTAAATATCAGGAGATTTTTAATTCATAAAAACCTCGACTTTCAATGAATTACTAATAAGTAACTCTAAATATCAGGAGATATTGGGGGTTGTATTCGGGTATCTATAGGATCACAGCAGCTATCTATGGGATAGCTGGCTAACTCCCAATATCTGGAGCTATTGTGAGTTACGGTCAGGTATTTATGGGATAGCAGTCAGCTATCTCTGACCTATCCTAGGGTTTGCTGATTTTTGCATAAATTGGCGTGCCATAGTGTGGTGTGTGATCAGTATTTGTCTATATGTCATTAGTAGCCGACATTAAACTTGTAATTAAAAGTCTAACACGTGTAACATGATTCGTGACAGATCTCTAGGAGGTCTTGTCCTAGATCTGTGTCAAAATCAAAATAAGCTATGTTCCTATTCTACTTTTTATTTATTTATTTATCTTTTAATTGATTTTTTATATTATTTTTAATTTTAATTTTTTTATTTTACTAAAATCAACGTTTATCAAAAATCGTCGTTGGGTATTTTGGATAATTTATAAATTTATAAATTTTTAATCCTGTAAAATATAACATTAGCTACTCTTATATCTTTACATATTGTAAACGTCCAATTTTTGTTCGATTTTAAAGGCGATGATATGGGTGATTTGCTAATTTTGAAGGTGCCAATGTGCTTACTTTTAAGGTGGTCATTTGCTCATTTTGAAGGTGGTAATGTGCCTACTTTCAAGATGATGATTTGCTAACTTTTGAAATTGTTTGGTTTTAAAGGCGGTTTGTTCATTTTGAAGGGTTGGTTTCAAATTTGGACATGTGATTATTTTGATGGTGGCGATTCGCTTGATTTTGAATGTGGTGATTTGATTGATTTTCAATTTGGTGGTTTGTTTGTTTCTTAAGGTGACAACTTGCTTGATATTTAAAGTGGTGATTTTCTTTAAAAACAATTGTCTGCATACATTTGCCGATTTTATTATTTATTTATAACTAGATAGGACATAATATCGAAATTACACGCAACAGTTTAGATAGTTGTTTCATATCTGATATACCGGTATTGTTTATTAAATAGCATTCTAATTACGAAGTGGTTTAAGAATTAATAACTTTATTTTGATTTTGAAGGTAGCGGTTTGTATAACCGGAATCCACACATTCCACCTTGTTAAAGATCCACAGCAGATTTTACAAGTTTGTTCGGTACGTATATCAGCATGTGATGAAGTTAAAACATCAAAACCTAAAAGTACTATAATTTAGCACGTGGCTACAGTTGCCATGTACTAATTTTTGATGATTACTTTATTTTAGAAAAACAAAAATAATCAAATTACATATAGGAAGATCTTAAACACTCAATCGGAGAGTTAATTCCACCTATCGTGGTTCTTCTTTCTTTCTTTACTTCTTTTTCTATCTTTCTTCTTCTTCTGGGTTTGTTGTTTTTTTTTTTTGTTTTTTTTTTTTGTGTGTGTTTTTCTGTTTTGTTTTTATGTTTTGAATAATAATGTAAAAAATTATTTGAAAAAAAGCACATGACAATACCATACTCTTATCCGTTTATCAATGCGCTCAGTAAATAAATTTGAAAAGACGTATTCCAGTCGTAGGTAAGACAGCTGACAATCTTCCTCAAACTAATGCATTTGTGAAATAAAATAAACATGTGTAATCTATACCTCTATTTTTTCGCAAGCAATTAATGTTTGTCTATTCGCTACTCAGACACCGGGGTCCTTTTGAATATAATCGGAGGTCTATCGTTATAATATCTATATAAAGAGCAAATGTGAATTGGGAAATGTGTCTTGAATTCATATTGTGAATGAAATGAATTGTTAAAGTTGTTAATTTTCGTTTTTCTAATTTCATTTTAGCCACAGATAGATTCCTACTGCATAAGTTCCTATGGTTTCAGTTGCCGTGGACATCAAGCATCAGACGCCTCTCCCTTGACACCAGTATGTGATGGGCCACCAGTTCCACTTAGAGCAACTGTCGGTGGTGTAACTTTCTACGGTTTACGTATGTATATATTATAATTAACTTCGAAAGAGCAGTGTAGGTGTTTTGAGCGCACTGTTGTTGTATCACTGTTTCGTGGTAACGAACTTGACAAACTGTCTATGGAAGATGTGTCAAAATTAAATGAATACTGGTGTTTTTCTCGAGAATGGACCGAGTCAGTGTGCACATCTTGGGTATTCGTATAGAGATCTAATTGTCACCGCTTTGGGGGGGGGGGGGGGGGGGTTTGACAATACGAAAAAAGCATGGTTTGTCATCAATGATATCAATTTTCACTCTTTAGATATATTCCTTTTAAATCGAGGATATTCGAAGTGATTGTCAGTTAATGACTCAGCTTAAGTGCATGATAGTAAACTTTATTCCAATTCTGTTTTTTAAATTTGTTGGTTGTTTCAATGCTGTTTAACGTCGCATCAGATTTTTAAAAAAAAATTATTCTTGACAAGATAATTGTTTATAAATATTTAGAAAATATCGATCAGCAGTCTAAACACATGTTAATGTGGTGTGTGATTCGTTCAGAACTGTTTTGTAGTTGTGGCGCACTTATGTTAAACATTGCAGAACAACTAGTCAATTAATCTGGCACCTAGCAAACTTGTTAAAGCCCACGAGAAGGAAACCGTTTTCTCTTTTCCAGTATACTAGGGTTTAACATACATCCTTGGTGGCCGAATGAGGAAATCCGCCGTGCTCTCAAAGGTTCAAATACCCCTCAAATCCTAGGTCTGTGATTTTATTGGGTACTCAATATTTGGTCCACCATTTCAAAAATGCTCGCTTGCATAAGTGTTATATAATCAACTTGAAGTTAAACACAATCTCAGCATTTCCAATCGCCTGAATAACAGTTGTTTGTATGATAACTTGCTTTATCATGTAGACTGGCCCTATGAAAATCCTTGGAATTCTATAGAAGCAATGAATAAATGTTCATATTGAAAGCGTTAAAAGCTGAATTAAGTTTACCTATTATTAAAAAAAATCTAAAAAATGTTTTTATCAATATAAATTGGTTGTTGTTACAATCTGTTAGATTTATTTTCTTCACTCTTACTAGCCCATAATAAATGCAAATCCTAAAAGCTCCGGACAACTTGATAAAATATTATTTATCGGCGTGGAGCATGCGCGGAAGTTCTACATATATTGTATGTAAAAAAAATGGCATCGACAGAAAGAAAACATGTTCGTGCGAGAACGACAACAGATTCTGCAAAGAAAAGAACCAAGGTCGACTGGGACAAGCTGACTCTAAATTAAAGATTCGAATCGGTCATTGTTGTAAATAAAACAGCAGATTGGCTTGGATACGCACGACAGAATGGCCACATTGCTCTTAAACACATGCTCTTTTGCTGTTTTTTTTTATTGACGTTGTCTCGTTTTCTGTAAAGAATCGCGTGATGTTCTAAAATAAGATATTTGGTAGATCGAACTAGCAGTAAGTTTCCTGTGAATTTCAACGTAAGTAGTGGTTTTATCGTGAAAACAAGTACTACGTATACAGTATTACATTTTTCATGAGATGCATAGTGAAGAAAAAATGCGCCGTTTATATGTTAAGCATTGGTAGAATTATTGCAGCTTTATGACAGCATGGCAATCTCTCTTAAGATAAAAGATGTATTTTATTACTTTTCCGTATCTATAGCATCCAAGACTTGATGCTGTTTAATTCATATTAGCAGATTATTCAACCGTCAAATGAATGTCTAAAATACAGGAGTTTAGTGGAGTTATGGTGTTTTACGCCAAGCTCCGAAATAGCGTCAACCTTCTAGCTCCGTATGTCGCAAGGTACGAATGTTAAAGCTGCATTAAGTTTTCCAAAAAAAAATTTAAAACGGTGTTAATCTAATTAATGATGTTCCTAATGAACAATGTTACATTTGGTTCAACGATAAAAGCTCGAATAAATACAGAAATTACAATATTTACCCAGCAAGATGCAACATTTGGGATCTAATATTAGAACATAGTTACATCATCAAAACCCGGGTTATTTAAACACAACTTTCAAAACATCGAAATACGATAAATTAAACACAGAACTTCTACGAATTTGTCATTTGTGACTTAGTAAGGGATACATAACACCATTTCAAATACATCTGGATAATAATGAAGGACAATTAATGCAATCTGTAATGTTTCACTTTCGATTCTAGGGTTTTCCGTACATCCGTGCGCATGCTCCAAGCTCATAATTATCATCGTAAAACACTGACCAACCGGTCAGAGGATTCCGTTTATTTACAGCTAAAAGAAATGAAATTTTAGAAAATGAATGTCAAGGATCGTGGTTAGAAGATATCTATTTTTAAAAATATTTATTTTTAGAAAATCAAAAAAAAATTCAGAAAATTGACAAACTTAATGCAGCTTTAACCGCTGTTCTGCGCTTGGTTTTTCGCCCCTAGTCAAGATTGTTGTACTTATACCGAGCTGGTCAGTCCTGTGATGACGGAGGAAACCGAACAATGTAAATAAAAAACGGACCTTCGCCAAATGATCTTCCAAACTTTCTCACACTAAGATCCGCCCGGAGTTCTATTAAGCCGTGAGATGCACTATAATATGTTAGCACTTTCAAGAATATCACCCATCCTGGCTCCTTTGGAAATTTGCAAAATTAAATAAAGGAAAAAACAGGGGCTTAGTTAATTAACAAACTTTTTTAAATTATCATGTGGATTTTGTATTTATTTTCAAAGGTTGGTTGCTGTGGAGATTACAACAATTACCTTTAGGTCCAATTCCCAGACTAGCAGGTACCTGGTAACGGTTCAACTTGTGGATTGGTTTCAGTTGTTTTTGTAACCCGGTTTAGAAGATTAAAGAAAGTTAAAACTCTTTGTTTGTGTTGACCAATAACTCTTTTACTAATTATAAAATGATCATTCAATTGATTGTACAGTTAACTCAAATTAGGAAATATTTTAATGTCAAATTTTAAGACATTACACAGTTAAAATTGAATACCTAATGTTATATATTTAAATTGTTTAGTGTAGGTTTGTTGAACAAACTAAACACTGTTTCATAAAACTGAAATTATTTAAAATATTGATGAAAGAAAAATGGAATAGTTGAGTTGAAAGTACACTCAGTTGAGTGAATAATTGTAAAATTGGGACAGGGAAACAATTTGAAGATTAAAAATTACAATTTCCGGGAAAATGTGTAGGGCTTCCGTCATCTACTCCCGGATAACAATGCATTTACCGCCTAAGTTCTCCAAGGGTTCGAGTTAGATTCTTGTGCGAGAAAATATGTCAGTTTGCTTGTCAAAAGAAAGACAATTTTTGCTAGTTTACTAGATACTTATCGCCGTTAACCGAAAAAGAAATTTGACTCGGGCGTGATTCATCATTATAGCCACTAGAAACTGTCCATGTCCAGCGCCGCCCAACAAAATTGATTATCAATGATTTAATATTCGTTTTGTAATTTCTGATTGTTTTAAAATATGTTCTGTTTAGTCATGTTTTAGGTGGCTCTATTGCCGAGTACGTAAACATCGGTAACTAAATATAGATTTATTTCATTTTAGAAATACTAAACTGCAACAAATTTATTATTAATTTACAAAATTTTTGAATGATTTGTGAAACAACGGAGGCAATAAAACGGACCTTTAACCAGCTTCAGAGGAAATGTCTAGCATTTGGGGGAAAACGAGAGGAGTGCGCATATATGTTAAAGTGTGCAACGTCACCGGAGCGATTAAATCTTCATCGAATGGAGTAGGTAACCTGGGATAAAGACTTGTCATTTGATCAGCGTAAAATAAGAATACCCCAGTACAATAGGCTTAATAAGAGCCATTGGCCCAAGCTCCGAACAGCGACCAACATTCGTGACTTGCGACATACGGAACTAGGAGGTTAATGCTGTACATATATTGTAAATTTCCAATTTAAGACTACCAACCGTATCACAATGATCACAAATCACTATAAAATTATATTTGCATAAAGAACTCCATGATATGACTTTTTCATTTTTTTCTTTTTAATGAAACATACGAACTAATCTCGTTTTACATAGATTGATATTTCCAAAAATATTTTTTTAAATTATCATATATATCCAAACAGATACAAACACACGGTCTACGGAATGGAAACTACTTGATAAGCTAATGAAAATGAGTAATCTCCCTTGGAATACTAACGTTATACTAAAAGAAAGGCATCAATTTAAAATTTTTATGAAATTCTTCGAGATAGCCTAAACCATAAACATGCCGGTCACTGATGATACCAACATATAAACTTTTCTTTGTGGACACTAACTAGTATCCATCATTTATATAAATTCACACGAATGGAAAAAAATCCGTATATATTATAGAAGGTTGAACTAATCTGTCCATTTCATGATTTTGGATCACAACGTAACTGTAGTTAGTACTATACTTTAACTGTTATGGACGGACGGGCAGTGATAGTCATTTATATACAGATAAAATAAATTAGTTATAATTGTACTGTCTGTAGACATTAGACCACTGGTGTCTGTGTATTTTTGGCGGTAACTATCTCACTGAAATGCTTCTTACAGTACAATACTCCTTCACTTTGTGCATAGTTGTTCAAACTAAAAGTAGAGAAAGAAAATATAGCATTAATATGGCGAGCTAATGGTTATGGGCTACTGTCAAATCATGGTTGTGGAATGGTGTTTTACTTCTATTCAAGATTCAAGGTTTCTGGAATTGAACAGGGAGAAAAGCACAGACATCTCACATCAAGGTTTTTCTGATTTGGTTTGAATCTAGATTGTGAGTTTTTATCGCCAATTTGTGTAAAACTGTTTTAACTGAACAGATAAAAACGTAACCGGGACACAAGACACCGCAAAACAAATTTTGGGTTTTGATCAACATGTTCTGCTAAGCTCATTCTTTATTAAAAAAATTTTCTCCTATTTTTTTTTTAAATCATATAAAGCAAAGTGCTATAGCGACCACATCTGTATACATGTGTATGAAGACCGCCTGTCCATTAAGATCGTTTTTTACTTCAAATTTTATCCTCAATGAACCTCATTATAAAGACCACCTTCGCATTCCTCATCTTTTGTTCTGGACTTTATAGACGGTTTTTACTTTAATAGTAAACAGAATAACAATACTTGACTACTTAAATGCTTAAACTTACTTTAAAGACATTTTGCATTCTGAACATTTGAAACACAATTTATGGTACGGCTTTATCGCCAGCCTCTATCCTCTCAGCTGCATAAACGGTCTTGTTGCAAATAGCACATTTCTCACCACCGCCCTGAAATCAGTATAAAATGAAATATAAAAATATTAGTTAATGATATGTACTGTGACAACACAGACACACACGCACGCGCGCGTATATTCTGTTTTGATCAAAAACGGCCCGACTTTGAGCAGCCGGGAACGTAGTATAGTAACGGAGTTTAATTCTTGAGTTAGGGTATTTATTTTAACCCTATTGAACAACTTTTTTGTCGATACATCCTGTGTCTATCTTAAATCGAGAGATTTAAATCAATGGTATCAAGAATTTTCTTATATTCGTTGCTTTCGTTTGTTCCTGCCAAATTATTGTGTGTGTGTGTGTGTGTGTGTGTGTGTGTGTGTGTGTGTGTGTGTGTGTGGATGTGTGTGTGTGCGCATGCGTGCGTCTGGTGGGGATTGCCATTTACTTAGTCGCTAGAACAGTGAGACTTTGCTATAATTTGCTGCATTGCACTGGAATATAAACTAAAAAACAATAGTACTCATCTGCTAAGGATACTTATTTAAAATCATTCAATTACTCAAAAAATTTCAGTGAAAACAACTGATGCTATTTTAGAACATGTCAAGGACGTTTTAACTAAGAGCTCAGGCTTAATGAGTAACAACGTGATAATAATACACATACGGAAATTAACAATTACAAATTTAACTATTTCCCCTTGTTCAACAAGGTTTTAATTACTAGTAAAACACAAAAATGTTGTAAGGAATGTACAAAACATACACCTAACATCTGTTTTATATTCAGCCGTGATGTTTCAGAGTAACTTTTTAAGACTATTATCTATTTCAAGTATTTAGCCTCAAAATATTTCTATGGCATTCGGTAAGGACCAATTTAAAATTATTGTTGCTTCGATTCTCTACTTCGACAAAAACGAAAAAAGGAAAATAGAAAAGACTTCGTTTTGTACCCTCCATTAAAATTTCACATTTTTTAACATAAACTTTTACGATAGATTGTAAGGGGGAGGGTTGTTTTGAAAATAAGCTGACACAAAACAATAGACGTATTCGACTAGTCGTTTTCCGTTTAGCAAGAGGCTTTTCCATTAAACGATATTTTCCCACCTTCATTTTTGACCAATCAGATCACAGAATGATATAGTTTTGTATTTGTCATTCGACTGGTAAAGTGCTCAACAACCTTTTCACTTCTAAAAACACTGTTGTTCACGAAGATCGAGTTGAGAACAACTTACCAGTCGAATAACAAACGTAAAGTTGATGTCTTTAGTCTGATTGGTCAAAAATAAAGGTGGGAAAATACCGTTTAATGGATGAGCCTCTCTAAACGGAAAACGACCAGTCGAATACGGCTATTGATATCAAAGAATAAACGTGACAACGTGCAGGACTTGGGTAACGTTTTTTTTACGTCCTTTTATATCAAGGTGGAACGCTCTAAGGTGGGTGGAAGAAACCGATTTGTCCGTAGTAAAACACCACCCGACATCTTAGTCCCTCGAAGCTAACAAACTGCCTCTCAACAAGATCTGTCCGCAAAGGGTTCGATCTAAGGCGTTGGGTGGTTCTGTGATTGGTAAGCGTGGATTTTAACCACTCGGCTACCGAGATCCATTAAAAGACACGGATTCAAATAACTAA